>JAUMHH010039623.1:0-10044 GCA_032359455.1 Chlamys rubida
TCCCATAAAAAGTAGTTCCGGCTAGTAGGTAAATACAACATTCCGTATTGCACATGTGCAATACAGAACGTTGTATTCCATGGTCTGAAAATTGCTTGTATTACTATAACAAGATTCAACAGATATGTGATATTTTTTTTTATATAAAGTAAAGGCGGTCAGAGCTTACTTTAGAGACCGCTTACGACATCTACAAAAAAAATCAACTCGTTATGAACGGTCCGTTGTAAAACGTAGTTGTTACTTTTTGTCACTAAAACCTATCTAACTTTTGAACTGATAACCATAATAGTATTAGCGAGGTAGAAATGTTGAAACTGATACAATACAGTATAAATATTATACCGATAGCAACATTAAAATGAAAAAAAAAAATTAAAAAAAAAAAGTTAAAATGTTAAAGTAATAGGCTTAGCGCAGATGCGAATAGTGTATGTGGAAAAAAATCAATTACATTGAAATAAAAATACTACATTTTTAAAAATGATTAATAATAATTGTAGTCATACTTAAGTGCTGTAACATATAGACATTTTGATGCAATGAATTACAAACACATTGGTAGCCTGAGGATACTTAAGAATCCCTGTACCACTACCAGAACCTAAAACGTGCCATTAAAAACAATTTTCCGACATTACTATAGCTTTGATAACATATTTCTGAAAAGAAAAGGATACCTTACATGACTTTACTGAAAGGTATAAAGATCCAATAATCAAAATATAATTATACATTTTTTTCAACAGCTTGTGTACATGTTTAGTATACCACATCAACATACAATCGGATACATCTGTTGTATATTCAGTTTTCCTGGATCGATTGTGTAGTCCATCAGATGACCAACGTACCCAGTTCATAATGAGATACATTGCGTTGCTTACGAGGACTATGTTCACAGTTCGGCAGCCATAATTCAGTTTTCATCCAGGAATTGCTATATCATTCTGGGCTCGAGTTTGACGCTACATAACTGACTTGGTAGTTGGTTTCCGGTCTTCTGGCAAACACACATAAAAAACCCAGATTATTGCATTAATGTAAAAAAAATGATGTTTTCTCTATACAATTTTACTATAATATTTCTATCAGTTTGGAGAGATACACAACGATTATGCATAACTTGCCTTATGTTTAACATATCAACGGTTAATTATCAGAGAACATTATCAGCACAATTCTGAGAAATTTATAAGTAAATACCCACCTATTTATTTTCCGACGCAGTATTACACCTATCACCATGGCGACGACAAATACTCCAATAACAGGCCCTGCTATCCAGGCTCGTGATGGGGCTTCCCCTTGTCCAACCTTTCCTTTGTTTGCATCTCCACCTCCGTTTCCTATGTTGTTTGAAGTGCCGGATGTGGTATGTGGAACGGCATCATCAGTTGTGGGGGAAACGTCATTATGTGTTGTTGGTTGAAGGCCATGTGTTGTGCGTGGAGTGTCACCACTTTCCGTGGTTTGATGGTATTGCACTCCTGGGGTTTCGTTCACTTCTGATGTGGCTGGTATTACCATGGTCGTTTGTACTGTAAAACAATTGCCCGCTATATGATCAATTATTATCAAACATGTTTTCTTTAATGCGCAAATGATAAATACTTAAACATTATACTTAAAAAAAGTGTCAATAAACAAATATTCTACGTTTGAATCAGCCAGAATTTTGATAAATAAAATATATAATAATGATTTCATTGCATTGAAAAAAAGTACTCAGTAAGATAACTATAACGAATACGTGGTGTCCTTTAAATTCTTATATGAATATATTTACATTTGCACTGCAACCCACTATATCATTTGCAAAAACTCTCCTGACGTAACACGTGGTTTACTTATGACGTCGTAGATTAAACATGTTCAATGAGCGTCTTGTCGCTTCGCTTCGGATAACATGGAGAATGCCTTTGCGTCAAACGCTCAAATGACTTTCGGTTAATAATTGGCGCCTATTTTAGTTAAATAGGGCTGTTCTTTTAAAGGACGGTGCAAATACAAAACGTAATAAATAAATAAACAATATTAGAACAAATAATAAAATAAAACAACTGTTCTATAGTAAAAATGTATATACATGTATAAGGATTAAACGGATTTTCTTTTTAATTTTCATGCCGGTATGAACGCAAATCGGTTACATCCATATTAAACATGAAGCCTTAGCGATATGGATGTAACTGATTTGCGTTAATACCGACATGAAAATTAAAAAGACGCCGTTCAATCCCTATAAAATATACCCTTTTTTATATTTGAACAAAAATAATACTTTAGATAATTATACATTTATTACACAGCACCATATCTATCTCACAACAAACATCTTAACGAGATTATAAGACTCTTCCATGCCAAGATGTGTTGAAAAGGGAAATTCCATCCGAGGGGTTTCCAAATTTTGTAAAACCAGAGTATTTGCCGAGGGTTTTGCTAAATTTGAAAATCCGGAGGTTGGACTTTTCCCTATCGTACACCCCTGGACATGAAACAGTATTTCCCTCTCATTCCAACTACAAGAAAAAGTTCAGAAACCATGAAAACGCGTTAAGACTGGAAACTATTTAAAAATATCAACTTTTCCTCTGAGCTTTCTTGACGAAAACAAATCTATCAGCGAAACTTAGCATATCCCATATTCGCAAACAGAGTTTGTGCAGAAAAGTTAATTTCATTGTTTTAACGTTAACGGTAAAGATATCGTCAAAGGTTTTAATTTCATCACGTCGCCTTTTCCGCATTGCGGCATCTGAGTTTTCCAAATTCGTAACGTCATGTCAATGTGGAGCCATTGTGACGTCACATCACGTGAAACGGGGTGTAAGAGAGAAATTTCTAACACCCCTTTCTTACCTTGGACAGCTCTATCTTACACACAGTGAATGCGAAAAAATAAAGTCTTACCTTATTAGTAGATCAGTCCATGTCATTTCATTTCTCCATTGCAGTTGATACTTAATTTGATATATATTTATGTTCTCCTTGAAGACAGTATGGCTGCTGAATATTACCAGGAACTTACCGTAGTTATTATACACACAATATCTGGCTGAATTTCTGTTCGTTTTCTACAAATGCTGATTGTTATTGATGCTCTATGATCACATTTGAAATATATACTTATAGGATATTATTGTCTCACTTTCTACGGTTTTTGGGACGAGGTAGGGATTGGGTTGTCGGTTGTTTTCAGTTTATCTGCTGCCTTTTAATTTGATGATGAATAAGATATAGCTATAACAAGTAAAGCATTTATCTGTATATACAAATTACACTATGTACGCAACAATAAATGTATATTCGGTATAACTGTGCATCTAAGAATTGTACAAGAAAAGGCATTATCTTTAGAAAGAAATGTAAACAAATAATTTAGTTTTATATATAATTTTTTTACAAGTATAAATAACACAGATAAGTTATATAATTTACTTTTCACCAGAATGATCACCAGAACCTTTTAGTAATATAGAATATTATTTTACACATGATTTCATAAAAGTTGTTATGTCTACGTAGTATTCCCTAAGTCATGCTTTACCTGTTTTACCACAGGTCCTTGTCCATTGATCACGTGACTGTCGTACATCACACGTCTCACATGCATCACTATCAGACGGCGAGTTATGGCGAATACATGTCCCGTTTATTCTACAAAAGCCTAAATTAAAGAATACCCAAATCATTCTTCCATTTAGTTCATCAATAGCATATCAAAATACATCCATTTTTTCTATACAATTAACAAAATGAGAATAAGGTTATGAAGATAATAAATCGATAACACATTTGGTATATACACATAACAGTATTTCATTTACCAAATAACGTAAGTTAAACTAATATCGAAGGAACAGGACATACAGGTACATGTATGGTTCTAAATTAAGCGTGTAATCTAAAGTTTGTTTGACAGCATTTTTTAGTGAAACAATCTTATTTTTCATTTTGAAATTCGTCAAAAGTAATTAATGTATAACAATTTTTTTAATAATACAATACAATAATATGTGATTTAATAAAGATGAAAAAAAGCAAAATCAACAATTCTTGACATTTGGCAGAACCAATGTAGTAAGACAGTTGAAATAAATACTAGCATCTCGCAGACATAACTAATACATTTTTAAATCACATTTCGGAAATATGTCATTGCTGAAGATTTAATGAAACATTTATTTTACACTTGTTCATTCTTGCACTTAAACATTGTAATTTGAATACCAGTGTCATCTCGCATAGTTGTATGTCTTACCAGATTTAAGTGTCCAGGCATTCGACGATTGTGTGACGTCACATTCAAGACATATTACGTTAGATTTGTTGGTACTGTGGGGGACACAGGATCCATCAATTATACAGTATCCTAAGCATAACACGAAGAAAAATATAAAAATATCTGTATTTATTACAATTAGCAAGTTCCTTTTTAAGTATTTTTAACTAATGATAAATATACTTATGCTTTAAAGATTAATTAAGCGTACCTAACTAATATCTACAGAACATTTTTATAAAATCATAAATTGGCAAGAAGGCTCATGTCATTCTCAACTGAAAAATTAAAATATGTACGCGAAATACAAAACAAAACATGGAAGAATCACCGAGACATGCTATCGGTATCGGCTATATTTTCATCGGAATTATATTTTGGGGAAAACGACACTTAACGTTTGATACTTCCAACATTAGATAAAAAAAATATGACTCGACTTCGACAAAACATAGAATTCAAAACTATGTTCACCATCAATGTAAGGGCATCCTACATGATAGCTGTATGTTCACCTGTATTTTCGCTCCAAGTCGAATGAGACATTCTGACGTCACACACTGAACACTCGTCTCCTTCTTTGGTCACGTTATCAGCAACACACGTCTCATCAATGAGGCAGTATCCTTACAAAGTAATTGCAACAACATGTAACTACATTGTACTAACATCAACATGGTGTACATATGCCTTTTGTATCAATAATTGGGACTAATGCATCAAATACGGGAAGTATATTCCTTGAAACATAACGAAAATATATCCCAATCACGTTTACATATAATTAATCAATACAAATACAAATGTCTGATATATTTTTAATTAGTAACCACCTCAAGAGTTGTCCTTTATATCTTACCGGGCATAAGGGTCCAGTCATTCGACAGATGTGTGACGTCACATTTTAGACATGTCGTATTTGAATTGCTAGTACCATTTGTGACACAGACGCCGTCTATTATACAGTATCCTGAGCATAACATATAAATAAAGAGATATAGGCTTAGAACATGTTACATGTACCATGGACATTAAGTAAAATAATATTATCAATTAATGGCAAACATCTCTGGAAACATGACGTTAATTAGCTGTCTTTACGAATATAATTATGCAAGACACATTACATTTTCAAAGCATATAAAACTGGATATATATTAAGTTCTATTTTGCATTGTTTATTTCTAAAATTTATATGCGACTGTTCAAAGATTGTTTTACGAGACGAAATACAATAGTGTCCATCCAGTTGACTACAATTATATGTTTATCATACATGTGTATATCGATTATGAATATAATTATATAGGAAAACATGACTGATATTTCTTTATAAGACAAAGTCTATCAAGTCTAAGGCTACATAGATATATTTTTGTTTCTTGATTTCTGTCTAGTTAGATCGTGTTTCACAACAAAATAATAAATTAAGCATAAGGAAAAAAAGAACAATAAACAAAATAGATAAAACGTATATATAATAAAATAATAAAGACATATCATAGCAAAACGAAAATAATCTTCAAACCGGACAAAGCACCGAAGTCAGAAACGAATGTCCTGAATGTTTTGATACTTGTTACACCGAAACTGTGTGCTTACCTGTATTTCCGCTCCATGTCGAATTAGAAAGTATGACATTACACACTGCACAGGCATCTCCTTCCTTAGTAACGTTATCAGCAACACATGTTTCATCGATCAGACAGTAGCCTTGTCAATATGATAGAACATGTTATATGTTAGCATTGACATACTGCAACAGTGTCTACATCATTAATTGATATTGCTCGGGACCATTATAAATGGCATGGTTTTAAAAATAAGATTCATACAAACATAGCAAAACAATTAGTGATGAAACTACCATGTATCAAAAAAGTGAAAAATATGTTTAAATATTTACAATTCATCAAAACTAAACCAACCTTGGAAGAGCGACCATTCATTGACGTTCCGGGAGGTATCACAAGTCAGACAGGAGGACTTATTCTTGTGAAACCCATCGGGGATACACCCCTCGTCCACTAAACAGTAATCTGCACAGGCGAATAAAAAATATCACGGTTTTTTTCATTGTACAAATAAGTGTAGACAACGGTTTAGTGTTCCTAGTTTCAATGTTATTACTATCTGTAGAAATGCGAAGATGCTCAACTATTACTTTATTTCAGTGGACTATTTAACCTGGTATGAAAAGAACTGTTATATAAGAAAGACATTGTGTGCTATATTTATTAATTATAGAAAATTGCTTTAGAAATCTTATAAATTTCCTAGAGTATATGTTGTAGAATGTCAATACATTATTCACCAACAAGACAATCGCATTCACAATCTTGAAACAAATGACGTTGGCATATACAAACAAACATTGAATGGAGGACATTTCAATATTGGCAAAATATATTTACCTTGACAAAAAAGCAAAATCAGTTAAACTCTACGCGAGAGCAACTACACACATAGAAACATATATAGCTTCTCTTCATCGCATGTTGCTCTCACTTTTATCGTATTAATAAGGACACAGTAAGACACAAACTGTTGACTGAGACTGTAACATTTGGTAAAAGATACAGTGTGTGCCAAAAATGAATTAATGTGACTCCATATATCTGTGTTGTGTTCTAGGACTCCACAGCGATGATATGGACCAAACAGGTGATACTCCTATATGGTATAAACTGCTGTTAAACCAAGGGGAATCATAAATACCTTAATCCTATAAATTTAAAACTTTAAAACAGAAGTACAGGTACATTTCAAATTGATAAAAATTAAAGTTGGTATATTAACCGTGCCTCTACTCAAAACAAACAAGTGTATTTGTCAACGTTACGGCAAACCGCGGAGACTAAGAATCCGCTAGCAGAGTATACCACCTTGTATCGGCAAGGATGGAACACAAAAAGGGGAGTTAGACAAGAACTGAAGTTCATCTATAACTGTTTGTGAGAAATTCAATCGTATCAACAATAAATATATCGAAAATAGGAAATAGTGTGTTTCAGTTAAAATCTCGAAGAAGCTGCAAATTGACAAGTCAGGACAAGACATTCGCGTATTTTATTACCGTAATTACCTGGATTATGACTCCATGAATCAATAGACATAGCGACATTGCAGATGGAGCAGTTGTTTTGTGTATCCACGGAGTTATTGGCCACACAAAGATCAGCGATCTGGCAATAATCTAATAAACAAAAAACATTATTAATTACCAAACACGCAGAGTCAGTTCCAGCAAAAGTCCGGCAACAAATGAATCTATATGTTTATGTTTCCTTAATATATCATTCTACTATCAATCTTTATATATATGTATACAAGATTTTGAAATTTATTCGTAAACACATCAAAACATTAAGCCTTGCAACGGTTTTATTGACTGAAATAATGGTCCGATGTTTTCAATTAGTTCATGAATTGCTCTGTTGTTTTCTTACTTGCGCTCTTTTATATTCATATTGATGATCATTGACTTTGACAAGTGAGCGTACGTTATACAATGTTTGGGAAAAGGGCAATTGATTTACTATACAGTTTTAACAAATTTGAAACGATGTTAATCTAGATTATGCACCGTTCCTTTTAAATGCATTATCGCTTTGATAAGAAACATATTTGTTATTAAGGAGATTACCGTACCGTTATTCGTACTCCAGTCGAATCGTGTTGCATCAAGCTTACACACGGAACACTGGTCAGATGCGTCTGTTACCCCGTCTCGTGCGCATGTGCCCCTAACAAAGCAATACTCGTCCTGAAACGTCAAGAAACATTCAATATTACTCTTTAGATACATTTTCCTTTTCCACGAATACATACATATGTAGCAAAGGAGTTTAAAATTTCAGAAATATTGAGAATCACCCTAGCACTGTAAATATAAATTACAGCGTGTTTTCTTCTGCAATATAAAAGAAAATCATACCTTGCTTCACGTCTACGAAATTTTTTTTTTTTCAACTTTAACTTTTTGAAAAGATGAATAACGTTTTTGCAATTTATATTCGTCACTCTTGTTCGTCCGGATGAAAGCGTTCAAAAGTGTCTTAACATCGAAGGAAACCTAAGAACTCGGAGAAATGCATGTGGGCGTCCCCCCAAACAAACCTTTACAATATTACAAAGTATCCTTTCCATTTCTTAGTATAGGTCATTCACATATATTGTGAGTTTACATTCTGTACATTCAAACATACAATATTATGTAAATTGATTTAAACATATTTTTATTTGCATCTTATATACAAAAGGGATTGGGCACAATTGTCCAACTTATGTAAAGCCCTTTCCCAATAACATAATAAAACATATATATACAAGATGGCAAATTTTAAATCAATATTTCCAATTATGTTGAGGTCGTGGTAGTTATCTTCTCCTACACAGACGGCACTCGTAACACTGTCCACTATTCATAACACTGGTGGGTGGAGGGTGATATATATCAGAATCTATGTGAATCTAGAATATGTTGCCGATTGTGTTGAAATATTATTTCATTTTCCTGTTGTCTTAATTCCAAACTACCAAAAAGTATCAGCTGCAGGTCCAGAGGAATAAAATTGTTTAATTCACGATATAATTTAATTCTCAGTGCTACATAATTGTTACAAACAAAATACATAATTGTTACAAGCAAAAAAGAAATGATAGGTATCTTCAACTGGATGACCACATTGACAGTGTCGGAAGTCGAAAATTGATTAAATTTGCATGGAATAGATAAGTATTTAAGGTACTAGCTCTGTTTCTTAATCTGGTATGTAAAATATTAAGATTTCTATCGCCAATCAGGTAATAATTTGGAACATGTAAATTTTGAAGATTTAGAAGAGAATTCTTAAACTCTGTTTGTGAAACTCTTTGTCTTATGTCTTATGCCACAGTCGGATTGTAGAAGGGAAAAAGATGAGTTTGAAAGTTGAAGGCGGAAATTAGGTAGATAAAAACTATCAGCATTACGGAGGTTGTATTGTGAATTTTCTGGGACAACAGGAGACAGTAGAGTAAGATAGGTTGGTGTGAAATTATTGTGAATTTTGTAGAGTATTTAAAGTGTTCTCCTAGATCTTCTCTGAGATAAGGGTTCGAATCCACTTTCAGCGTATTAAGATTCTCTGCTAGAATAAGATGGTAAACCCGTGATTATGGGGGGCATTAAGTTGTGTTTTTAAACGAGCTGATTATGGAGTTCTTATCATACAATGGAATTGTCATTGCAAATTTCAGGGACAGCAAGACAACGACACATCATACAACCCAGAACGATTCCTGGTACGGCATACAATGTATGAGGTATTCTTTAACAAACGTCTGGAGAACTTTCGAATCATGACCATCCTTTCTACCTAGCGACGGTAACAGTTAAAACGAAACTTTGGAAAATGAGCAATGGTTCCTGAGAATACCTGGAAACAACCAAAATATGGCAAAATACTGCACACCTGTCTGGACTGGAGCACACAGGTTTGACTAACGCGAGTGTGCAAAAGCACGTGCGCCCGAGACGGAAATTCCCGACACACAAGCAGTGCACATAACGGGACATAACAACCCACAATCACTTAATAACTATCTATTGGTAATTAAGTAATATCCAGTAGCAAAATATGTAAGCTATATTAGCTAATAATCACCCTGTTTCCGATGTATCAAACCTGAGATGTGTTTTCATTTCAACAAATTTTATTGACAGATGTAATAGTCAAATGGATTGAATAACAGGCAAGCCTATATAAATTCTT
>JAUMHH010039634.1:0-10043 GCA_032359455.1 Chlamys rubida
CATGGTTTACCTGTATGTGGTCATATGACATGGTTTACCTGTATGTGATCATATGACATGGTTTACCTGTATGTGATAATATGACATGGTTTACCTGTATGTGGTCATATGACATGGTTTACCTGTATGTGATCATATGACATGGTTTACCTGTATGTGATCATATAACATGGTTTACCTGTATGTGGTCATATAACATGGTTTTCCTGTTTGAAGTCATATGACATGGTTTACCTGTATGTGATAATATGACATGGTTTACCTGTATGTGATCATATAACATGGTTTACCTGTTTGTGATAATATGACATGTTTTACCTGTATGTGATCATATGGCAAGATTTACCTTCATGTGGTCTTATGACATTGTGTACATGTATTTGGTCATATGACATTGTAACCTGAAGTAGACTTTAAATATTGCGATAAATATATAGTTTCCGTTCACAGTACCTACCTGTTAATATTGGACACAGAAATCCTGATCACATACCACACATAAAAACTCTGCTGACTGTTTGCCGACAGGGAGTTTAACCAGCCTAGTAGGAACTTTCAGGTGTACCACTTTTGATTGGATTAAAATGTTTCCACAATCGTATAATTCAACGTTCTTTGTATAGTAGTCTGGTTAATTTGACTGTAATTGGTAGACCCAAAGCATACAATGTGAGTTATAATCGGTATATTTATGTGTCAATGGCGTTGGTACTGGAGTAAGAAAATCTTGTCCTATTAAGTGTTAGTTTTAAAGGTGTGAAGTAAATTTTTCAAATCTTGTAGTATCTAATTCAAAGATTATCATTAATCATCAATGAATTCAAAATCAAATTGAAAGAAAATCTTTTCAAAAAATCTCCTTAACATCTGTATCGACTCATAAATATGAGACACTGCTATAAAAATCAATTATCAATACTTTACACCTCCATGTACACTTTATACACTAGCTGCATAATCCTATATAAAGCTATATGTGTATTACAGTGGCCTGTACCTTAGTCTATATAGTGAAATGAAATTATAAGTACCCTGGGAGACCTCCATTCAGTCGTTATACACGGACCATTATGGTATATTATTTCATAAATTGTATTCTTGAGAGAATAACACACTGAGTCAATCTTATCAATGACAGCTCCATATGGTAGAGGCTAAACAAACAGCACCCAATATACTGTCATGGACAGACAAGTACAGATTAGTCAAATAAAAAGTCAAAGTTTTGATAGCCTTTTATCTCTTATACGTTTAATGCTAAGGATATGAAATATGATGCTGTTAGTTCTGGACTTCAAAAGTGATTATTAAATTAAAAGAAAATTTATTTTATTTTCTTCAATTTAAAACTGCTTTCATATTAAGTTGGTATAAAACTGTTGTTACCAGGTAAGTTTGTTTTAAGTTTGTCATCAACATCGATATCTGAAAAGACACCGACAAAGTATAGCTCTCTGAAGACCAGAAACATGGCATGTGTTTACAATAATTTATGTACCTTAGAATATTAAAAGAAGTCAAGTATGTCCTTCATGTAAATAAATATAGCAATCGTGTAAGATAATTGATATTTGTGTCAAGAGCGTAATAGCACTGATTGTATGACTTGATACATCCTTGACAAGATCCCCACTATGATCAGATTACATTCCTTATCCACCTAATCACTAATAGTCCTCGATCCCTGGACTCCTTTCTCAACTTAATGGTTGTGCCAGTCATAGAAGGATTTTTTTTCTCTTCGTTTAATTTATACTGATTGCCTCTTACTTAAGCACCACGAGGAAAACAAATTAAAATTTATACAACATGTACATTATTTTGAAAACTAACAATGAAAACTAATATTAGTCAACACCTCAGGAAGGTCTTGCATGGTCAGTAAGTAGGCTGTAGATCTAAAACAGCAGTGGTCAACTGATCATAGTGAAATCTTTGCCAGATACAATCTCAGCATTACCATAATTGAAATGGAGTCTAAAAAGAAAATACCATGAAAGAGAAAAATGCAATAATCCTGACCAATAGCGGTCAGTGAAAACTAACGACATACCTGCAACTCATGGAAGTCTGTGGCGTCAATCCAAGAATAAACCTAATCTCAAAGTTCGGGCAAGTTTATAAATGTTCTATAAAGCCTCGTTTAATTAAGAAGTCTAGTGCCTGGTACACTTTGACTGTGGACACTGATATTATTATATACCATGAGTTGATCAGATAGTCCACGCTCTAGACTCTAAGACTCGACACATCTATCATGACTTTGCCGGAAATTCAAACGCAACACTGACAGACCACAGATCAAATTAGCTCAACATTATTTAATATGTTGACACAAGTATCAAAAGAAAAAATCTAATTGGCCTTTAAATTTAATATGATCTACAAGGCAATATCGTACATGAAATGTTTGTTCTGCGGACTCGGCATGTTACAGTCCACTAGGGTATGGTAGTGTTTACAATAGGCCTCTCAGCGGATACACATAACGCTTATCTACCTGTCTATACAATCAGAATTAAATCTCTTATCAGTAATGTGGAGATAAAAAGGCTGAGTAAATACGGTTCCACAGATCCTGACAGCTGTAGTGTGCACAGAGTGCCCCAATGTGGGGTGTATTGTACGCACCTTTTGTTACACAGATACCCCTAAACCCTACTTACCAACACTATCATCTCCTAGCTAGCAAACCCTCCTCAAATCCACTCCAAACATCATTGTTCAATCTGAGTTCATGGACTCTACATGACAAATCTATATATGAGATTTAATTTACAACTCAAGAACTACCAATTTACCTTCCAAATCAAATATGAAAAATATCCCACGTTTTAAGCAGCAGACTGCTGGAAGTCACTGCATAATTTTTTGCATTTAGTTTGTGCAAAATTCTAAAATAGGAATAAAACCTTAAATAAATTGCAGTATAGCTTTGATAATGCAGCCACTTTTCTTCCAAACTTATAGTGAAACAGCTGAATCAAAGAGACAATTTGAACAGAAAACTGGCTGCATATTGGGATAACCTGCATGGCTGATAGCTAGATTTTTTAACTTATTCAGCTGTGTTAAAATCATCGGGAACTGTTTGATGATTTCAGCTATACCTGTTATTGCATATGTATATAATACTATAATTAAAATGGAATTCTCAATGATACATTACCTAAATCAAATTAAAGCAATTCCTCCAATCTCCTGGAGCTGTCCTTATCAGTAGAGGTCTTTGTATAGTAAGATGAACGTGTTAATTCTCTAATAAACAAAACCTAGACAACACCGCCCAACCCTAATTATCCTTACCTATGTCTGGGCCAAATAGTTTTCACTTTGATGCTCATTAAAATTGCATGTAACATGTAGGTAAGGCTTGCCCTGCCCTGTACCGGAGTGGTGTGTACTACAGTGTTGTCCTAACGACGTCTGGTCCAAATAAATAACCTCACTACCACTGGTTAATTGTTGTATAATCTTATACTACATACTGGGGGGTAAAGAATCTTATACCACAGTTAGAGTTTGGTGCCTATTTGTCATTACTGCTATTATGAAATAAATGACTGATTTCCTTTTGAATATCAAAATAGAAAATTATAATTCATATCTGATGTGGTATAGGTGACCGGTAAACAAAAAAATGACCATTTTCCATTTTGTCCAAATAGACAGAAACCTATGTCACCATACTTGATGTTTTACATAACATGGGTAACAGACTTGACGTTTCACATATGGGTATTTAATTACAGACTTGATGTTTCACATATGAGTAACACACCAGGTGTATGAAATGTCACCTGGGTCAATTGTGTCTGTCTAGAGTTCAGTGGGTTCCGGGTTCAAATCCCAGTCTGGCCATGCAGTTTTCCTCTTTTGCTACGTACACCTTTTTGTCTAGGGGACAAAGGATTATTCTTGCACCTTGGGGAAGACTGAAATCATCAGTATAGGGCTATAACACTCTAATTATTTGTTGGGGTCAGCATCGCAGAAGAAAGCAACATGGAAACAATTTTACCCTCTGTTTAAAAATTGAAACAGCATATATATTCACAAACTTTTAAATTCCCCCTTAATTACTAAGTTGTAATTTGACTCTTATGACATCCGTAAGTGGAGTGTTTACGAAGAGAACACTTGGCTAGCGTACATGCTCTTATGGTATCCAGTGGCAATAAAAGTTGCCTCCCCTTTGCCAGTTGTGGGGGACAAAAGGGGCTATGTTGTTTCTTAGACCACTTTCGCATATTAGGTTCAACCAGTTGAAATGGCTGAACCTGAAAGAAAATACAGGTACAAAATGGAACGGAGGCTGAACTCTGGAAAATTTGGCACATGCATATCGAGGAATCCAGATGTCCATGTCAAAACTAAAATGACAATTTTGCTCGTCTGCTTTTCCCTAGATAAAACAAGGCCATGATTCAAATGTATCTTTTAGAATATGTTCTAACATTTTATACATTGGTGAAAGGAGCCAATATGTAATTCTTGATTTATTAATTATTTATTTGTCTGTAAACTCTGAAACTGTATATTTTGAGCTCTGCTAATTAGGTTGGCACAATTCCAGTACAAGTGTGTTTTTTTAATCACAGAATATTTCTGTGTTATGCAATATTTGTGGAATTCAATAATATTTCTACAGAGCAAGTAGATTTTCTGACTGACATTATGCGATTGCTTTAAACCATTTTGCATTTCCGACAAAAAGGATTTTTGATGCAAGAAATTTGTTAAATAGTCATTAACTTATAACAGATATTTCTACGGTATGTGTTTATTTTTAGAATAAATTTTTAATTATATATTTAATTTTGAAATTTGAAAATAACTATTTTAAACAAGCATACTATATCAGTCCCACAACAGAATATGTTATTTCCTGTTGAATCCAATCTGACAGCTGTCAGTCAAACTGATGGCTAAAAGTACGGGGTATGGGTTTTTGACTGTTTCAATGCCTGATATGATCCTGCCCAGCAATAAAACCTATATAGGGATTGAATCCTGGATTTTTCCAACATATACGAAAGAATGAAGAATAAACGAGGTAAATTCACTGCCACATGACAATAACTTCAACCTGATTTTGGTGATTGACACTAAGCTCTCTTAGAAGCTTAAGAGATATAGTGTGCTTTTTAATTATAATGAAGGTCAGAGGTCAAAATTTAGGTCAAAGTGGCCTGGTTTTTGTTTATGATATTTTGGCCCTTGAAGGTGCTGCGTACCAAATTTAATCATCCTACACTAAAATAGAGAGTTTGGCTCCTGACAAACAACTGTGCAGTTATATTTAATACTAGAGATCAGACAAAAAAGCGTAACAACTCCTTTTAAAATTCCATAAAATAAAATGATATACATCCAAGGAGTATGGACTGTTTTACACCATGCATCCATCCACAGGTACTAGCCTGAGGTCGTCTTTCGATACATTAATAGTTTATATTATCGGTGTATTCACAGATGAGGCTAGTACCTGTGATCCACCTCTGGCAGGCCTCATTTAACCCTATTGGTGCTATACCCGCCTTTTGGCATTCCACCGGTCGAGTGATATACCCACCTTTTGGCGTTCCACGGAAGATATGGGAATCCCCATTTCTAAATGATAATTAATGCATTAAATAGAAAAGATATTGATATGCAATTTATATCATGTTTTTTGTGGACCAATCTGCCTATAAAGCAGGTCTAGTACATTATGCCAATTGAGCGATATGGCTGTAAAGACCTACCCTATCTCAAAAAGTCTACATTTTTTTGAAAAAATTAAAGGATACCTCTAACCACAGGTGCGTCTAACTGTATGCTTCTATTATTACAATCAACATTACTATAAAACCTTTAGTTCTATGTGACTTTTGGTTTTTTTTCATTGAAGCTCAAATCTAAAAAATAATTAGCTCAATACAGCTATAAATGACAGATGTATACAGCTACTGTATATAAGTCTGTCACAGGAAAGAGAGTAGTGTAATTCCACCAGGGATCAAATCTGCGATCCCAGACTTCCTATTCGGATGCCCTACCACTGAGCTGAAGAGAAATTCCTTCTAACTCGAAGGTAGAATGCGACCATAATTCTATATACAATTAAAATCTGCCACTTTACTCCCCCCTTTTTAAATGTGTTGCCCTTGAACACCACAACTCAAGTTCTAACTCCCCTGTCACTAAAGGGATGGCCATAAGTGCATGCTATTCAATGTTCAATTAAAATCCGCCACAGCTGAAACGGCAGTGTGCTGGACCTGTAATCCACCACCTGCTCAGTACATTCTGAAACTTACACAAGAGTTATAGCAGACTACAATGTTGAACAATATCCACGGATCATTGCTGCGTTCAGGTTCTATCTAATAAGTCAACTATCCTCAAGGGCTTTAAAGAAGATGAAAGTCAAAACAACTACTTTGCATTTGTGATTTGACACCTCCTCCAATATGTTGTTAAATTTGATTCAGCTCCTTTTCAAAACTTTGGCGGTATCTGATTTCATCGTTTGCTTTACCTTACAGTAGGCCTGCTTCTGTAGCCTACTGCACAATTACCGCGAATATTTCAGTGTACTGTACTGCAGTACATTACAGAGTCAGCGGCTCGATCAGTGCTTATCAATGCATATAGCAAGGTCCAAGGAGAACATGCCCTCCCCTGTCAGCCTTTAGTCTACGATCAAAACACATTTCGTGAGAAGACAACCAAAGGGGCGTTGAAATGAAAATGAAGTGAAAAAAGGGTAACATACCTGTCTTCGGTGTTTTCGAATCTACACGTGTAGATACTATGCTCCCAGCCGCTGTGTTGTCAACAACAACTATTCCTGGCTTGGAAATACAATTTACGAAAGAAAAAACAAACGCAGCATAAATAACTTATCTGACATAAAATGAATATATTTATATTTGATAATTAACTTGAATAATACGCACTTCAAATGTTATCATTTTTTTTATATTTAGCTCTTTTCCGTGACTATTTTATGATAATTAATAGTGTTTTCTCCACTGTTTCGAAACTTTTTAATAACGTCATTTTTTAAATTATATCGACCAAGCACTTGTTATAATCTACGTTTATAAAGTGCTTCAAAAGTACCTGTCTTACAAACGTTCGTTTGTGTTTATGTCGAGTCTTTAGAACGCTTAACTTTAAGGCATTGTTAATACCAAGATATAATACACAGTGAAGAACCCGGAAAACATTCTACACAAATGACATCAGAAGCAATTTTGGGTTCAAAACAACCATCGCGGGAATATGTGGGTTTTCCTTACCGGAAACTGCGTCTAACAACAAACAAGTTGTAAGCAAATACCACAGGAGATAAAAATGGCCATGGTGGGGAGTAAGGTTTTGGACCTAATTCGGTTTGTTTTGCATAAGATTTGCAAGCCAGAGATAAACAAATACCACGGAGAAAATGCATTACGGCAGCTTTTGTAATTTGACATTCCTGATGAAACCGATGATTGATACAAAAGATCCAAATAATGGTGGATGCGGGAATCTTCTGGAAGTGCCAGTTTCAGCACTAGAAAGAAATCATGTAGGCACAGTAGATATGGGGGATCATGTTGAAAAAAATGATAACTTTCTTGGACCCCATAACTGGCGAGAAAAGCTGAAACCTGTGCAATCACCAATTCGCAAGGACGGCCCTTCTGGTACTGATGAAGACGAGAAAACCCCAAGTTCTAGGTAAGCGACTGTTTTTGAGTGTGAAAAGGTGTCTGCATTATGCCATGTAGCAATGTCAAATGTCATTGATATGCTACTGGATCCATTTCTTTTTTAATAACTTATTTAAAATTAATAAAGTAGTAGATCGAATTTGAATAATTTGATTTTTTTTTTTTTATTTCGAAATGCATTGACATCAAACTGATAAAAATGATATAATCATTGACACAGCAATCAGAATATTTCCTTATAATTTTATATATAAATCATCATTCTAGCCATGTTAAAATTCGGTAAGATTATATAGCTAGCAGACCTTAGTTGGTGTGCATTATGTATTATATATGCTAATGAAGATGCATGCATATGGATAATACATATATTTAAACCTAGCTGAGGTTTTATATATTAAAATGATGAATCCAGGTTAAAGTAATCCATGGGTTATTTCTTACTTGAGTATATGAACACAGGGTGACAGCAGAAAAGTTGTTTATAATTATGAATACATAAATTATATTACTTTAAATCTTCAAATCAAACAATTTCATACCAGACTAAGAATGCTTTCTTAAGTATTCTAAAACAATATACACAGTATCATATTACAATCGATGCACATGTACACTTGTAAGTGTCTTAATTAATGTGTTGTGAACTTGTGAGGGAACAAAAATACTTAATATTATTTTTACAGTGAACATTTCAATTTATCAATAATTTTGTAATATAAATATGTCACTTGATAACATAGCATTTATTGATGTCATATTTTAATTTAGTATAAAGCATTCTTACTGTAATATATATACAACTGACATTACGGATGATGACAAAATAACTTTTTGTCTAAGGCTGTACAAGTTGTATAATCTAAGTTTAAAAGAGTTCTTTTTCTTATAGTTGGTTATAATATAATGGCAAATTAGCATTACAAACTGATTGCATTTTAGTTCTAGATCATATGTTTTGCAACTCAAAAAAGTTACTGTCCTAGCCAGATACATTGTACACATGTCATTGATACGGTACATAGTCTAGTCTACATATTCTATCTGTTGCATTTAGGGATATTTTTGTAATTGTCAATTTTTTTAAGGGAAAATTTATGTACTTACAAAAGTTATACATGTATATGTTTAATGTAAGCCGGAAATGTTCATTGTCAATTTTCTTAGTTACATTTAAGCACATATCAAATTCTTATCTTTTGAAAGTCAATATTATTTTTGCAGTCAAAATATATAGCAATGTATTTTATAAGAAAAAATATAAACAGAAACGATCTCATATAAGACCATACAAAAATACATGTACCTTTACTTTGATGTATAATTTTGTATGTAAATCAATAAAATATTGAATCGATAAAAAAAACCATACTGTACTAACTCCTGAATTTTCTTTAATTGTATAATACTATGATGTAAAAATTCAAGTACAAGTGTCTTAAAAATAACAATTAAGTTCAAATCTTAAAAATATTTATGAAAGCATAATTTGTTCCCTTAGCAGCATCCTAATAAAAGCTCTACAGAGCTTATGATTGTTGTTGATAATGTACACAACATTAAATAAAGATTATTAATATTTATTTATTTATATAAGGAGTCCCCATCCCCCCAATTATCTAAATAAAATTACATGTGTACATGTGATGACAGTGCATTCAGTGGCAGATCTAGCTTTTTTAAATGTTGGTTCCAAGCAAATTATTCTTTTGGTTACACATGTACAGCAATATGATACTGTACAAATATGTCCAAAAATAAGTTTGTCTCTAATTATAAGTCTTGCATTTTTTTTCACCAATGTGATACAAAAATGGGATGAATGTGACTGCTTCACTGACAATGCTACAAAATTGATCAATCAAAGATATCAAAATCTTTTAATTTTATCAATGATAGCCCTATGTGTAAGTTGTATCCTTTAAAAAATAGATTAAAAAAATAATATTTCACAATGTGTTGTATCAATGATCATTATGCTATATATGAGTTGTACATCCAAAAGTCATGAATTTGTTTCATAATAAAGGGTTTATAGGTAACTTGCACTTCACGCTGTATATCTAAACGTCTTGGAACACTTACAAGTTTTATTTGTTTGACCTTTATAAGTAGGCACGGCAGTCTAGTGGTAGGACGCCGGGCTCGTGATTGAAGGGTTGCATGTTCGAGTCACGGCACAGCACTGTGTTGTATCTTTGAGCAGGATACCGTATTTTCCGGGGTATAAGTCGCACCCTTGTATAGACCGCATAGTCAATTGTATAGCCTTCATTCACATATAAACCGCACCGTTGTATAAACCGCAATGATTTGGTGATTCTCAGGTAAAAAGGT
>JAUMHH010039645.1:0-10043 GCA_032359455.1 Chlamys rubida
TCTCACACAAACCAATGACGTAACAATCAATACCTGCTCTCAAGAGAAGATAACTCTGCAATATGCAAAGACAGAATTACCATGGTAAGGTATATAGAAATGTGCTGATTTATTTTGTAATGAATTAACTGTTATGTAGCATTGCTTTGTCCCAATCCTGGTTCTCAATCCCTTACTGTATCCTAGACCTGGAGGACATGTCCACAACATATTTATAGTAGTCTCACTGATAATCTGACCATGATAATCGGTGTAGTCAAGGACATGCACAAAATAGTTTTCGCCAGATTTTATATACATAACAGATGAAGTGGAAAGAACCAACAGTTGCTAATGAAGCAAATTCATTTTTACATTCACTATAAATAGTCATATCAGAAAATGCACAGTTTTCCATCCTGTATCTGTGAGGTTGTCCACGTTTCTTGTTTGCTTTAAATCAAATCCTAAAATTGAATTTTCTTCCATGTTTTGTTAGTGTATTATTATTAACAACTAATTTTTTTTTAATTTATTTTCTGGTTTTGTTTAACCATTTATTTTGATCTATATATCTTGTTTACTAATATATTATTTATACTGTCCTGTACCTCACAACACAGAGAACGTGATTGTTTCTGGTTGATTGGCGGTATGGCTATGAATATTGTTGTTACTGGAAATCATGACCATGAAAATAATTCATGGGTGAATTGCTTGCATACACCGACCACTTCATGGGTTTCTCGTTGGTATTGTGAAACATGTCACTACTTTTCATGGCACCATGAAAAATGTTAAAACAAAAGTTCATGGTATGTTTCATGGTTTAATGGGGTTTTCATGGGATTATCACATTTTTTTCATGGTTTCCATGTCCAGTAGTGTATCCTCTGCTCCACACATATCAGCTAAATAAGTCCAGCATTAATGTTGAATTCAAGATCATTTCATGGTTTGAAAAACTAAAAAATGCAAGTATGCTATGGGAGTCATGTTATAAGATTGGAATAACGACTGTATTTTGATGATTAGCTAAATATGATGCATGCATGTTCTCTTTAACTGGCTCATGGTTACTTCAGTATTAAGTATTAAGCCTCTCATTATACGACTGATGATTATTTTACATGTACACAATATGTGACCTCTGAACTATAAAATGCATCATCTAATAATTTCCTTGATCATATGGACGATGTGAATCCTAAGGCAGTGGTGATTTATTTAAGCATGGCCTATAAGGTGTGGTTTATACACAAATAAAAATGGTAATTTATGCAAATGAGCCAATTATGATGTACACAATATTTGGAGAGATTTTGTTTATTACACTTACAGATTTATCTGCTATATTTGAATGCTGTCGAAAGTTAAACAGATTTTTAAAAGTCTCGTATCCATGGTGTCTTCGGAGTCTTAAGTAATATTTTACTCTTACAGCTTCTCCAGGAAATTTCAGAGTCTAGTCGCTTCTCTAGAATTCATTCAAAGTCTAGTGACTTCTCTTGCTTCTTCGGAGTCTAGCTGTTTTCCATTTCCAAGCTTTTCCATTTTCCATTTCCATATATGCAACATATCAGAGTCTAGCTTACTTAAAATTTCTTTTTAAGAATTTATGTGTAAGGTAGGTTTTTCTGTGAGTGAGTAGCCCCTGATATACCAAAATGTAGTAATTATAATGTGTATGCTTTTAAGATGAACATGTGTTCTCCCAGTATCTTGGTTTAAACTTTGTCTCAAGTAATAAATAGGTTAACTGTTTCCTTGCGTTATTTTAATATAAATAGAAAAACTATGGATGCTGTAGTTTCCACACCAAAAGAAACTGTTGCCTTATCACTGGTCGTTATTTGAATTTTAGTAATTTGAGTTCTTTAATTTTCAAGTTGAATTCAAGCACATTAGCAGTGTAAACAAAACGTAATGAGTGTGACACTGTTACAGTGGTGATTTCACGGATGGAGTCTGACTTGGTTTGACAAAGGAACAACAAAAATTATTATAAATGTGTTAATTTTCTGTTCCCAGAGCTTGTTTGCCAGGAACTTCTACAACTTCAAGTACATCGCCCTGGCTCTGGCGTTCGGTATCAACGTCATGCTGCTGTCCTACAAGGTAAGGTGTTATGTTGATAAACCAAACTCAGTGTTGTAGTGTCGAAAAATATGACTAAAGTAATAAACAATGCTGGTACAATATAATCACAACGTATAATGTAAGTCTGTGTTGTCGGTAATCATGTAAATCATGTTCATTATACAAAGTGTAAAAGTCACCTTACTAGCTTCCGTGGTAAAGTTCCCTTCAGATCCACATTAAAGTTACTTTTAGTACCCTTTAGTTCCGTGGTAAAGTTCCCTTTACCGTAAGTTCCCTAAAGCTCTAAAGTAAAGTTCCCTTTAGTTCTGCCATAAAGTTCCCTTTAGTTCTGCCATAAAGTTTCCTTTAGTTTCTCGTTAAAGTTCCCTTTAGCTCTGCGGTAAAGTACCCTTTAGCTCCGCAGTAAAGTTCCCTTAAGCTCTAAGGTAAAGTTCCCTTTAGCTCCGCGGTAAAGTTCCCTTTAGCTCCGCGGTAAAGTTCCCTTTAGTTCCACGGTAAAGTTCCCTTTAGTTCCACGGTAAAGTTCCCTTTAGTTCCACAGTAAAGTTCCCTTTAGTTCCACAGTAAAGTTCCCTTTAGTTCCACAGTAAAGTTCCCTTTAGCTCCACGGTAAAGTTCCCTTTAGTTCCGCGGTAAAGTTCCCTATAGCTCCGCAGTAAAGTTCCCTTTAGTTCCACGGTAAAGTTCCCTTTAGTTCCACGGTAAAGTTCCCTTTAGCTCCACGGTAAAGTTCCCTTTAGCTCCACGGTAAAGTTCCCTTTAGCTCCACAGTAAAGTTCCCTTTAGCTCCACAGTAAAGTTCCCTTTAGTTCCACAGTAAAGTTCCCTTTAGCTCCGCGGTAAAGTTCCCTTTAGTTCCACAGTAAAGTTCCCTTTAGTTCCACAGTAAAGTTCCCTTTAGTTCCACGGTAAAGTTCCCTTAAGTTCCACAGTAAAGTTCCCTTTAGTTCCACGGTAAAGTTCCCTTAAGTTCCACAGTAAAGCATCCGTCTAGAGAGTTGTTGGTGGTTCCATCCGCAGTGAACACACTCTTTTCACTACTTCCTTCCATTACACTATTACCAATGATCAGGTTAAAACATACATCTGTTACTACAGGTACAAAGACTACATCATGAGGAGACGGGTGACTTGGATGAAGCATTGAATGGAACAGAAGCCGAGGACGATGATGATGAGTATATATCCATGAAAGGGGAGGTAAACTGGAGGGAACCTCTGATGTTTGGTCTCGCCTTGTTCCACACGCTTACATCCTTCTCCATGCTCATAGCCTACTACTGTCTCAAAGTGCCACTAGTCATCTTCAAGCGTGAGAAGGATATCGCCAGGAATCTGGAGTTCGAGGGAATGTGGATCGCCGAGCAGCCAGGTGATGACGACATCAAGGGACATTGGGACAAACTGGTTCTCAGCACTGCCTCCTTCCCTGAGAGTTACTGGGACAAGTTTGTCAAGAAGAAGGTAAATGTTTCTCTCTAGGCCAGTGTTGTAGTGTTAAAGAAAACAGGGTTTTACAGTAAGCATGCACACATTTTTCAGGTGTGTAACTGTACTTACATGTGTGTAACTGTATGTACAGGTGTGTACCTGTCTGTACGTACAGGTGTGTAACTGTCTGTACGTACAGGTGTGTAACTGTACGTACAGGTGTGTGACTGTACTTACAGGTGTGTAACTGTACGTACAGGTGTGTAACTGTATGTACAGGTGTGTAACTGTACGTACAGGTGTGTCGCTGTACGTACAGGTGTGTCGCTGTACGTAAAGGTGTGTCACTGTACGTACAGGTGTGTCACTGTACTTACAGGTGTGTAACTGTACGTACAGGTGTATAACTGTACTTACAGGTGTGTAACTGTACTTACAGGTGTGTAACTGTACTTACAGGTGTGTAACTGTACTTGCAGGTGTGTAACTGGATGTAAAGGTGTGTAACTGTACTTACAGGTGTGTAACTGTATGTAAAGGTGTCTAACTGTACGTAAAGGTGTCTAACTGTACGTAAAGGTGTGTAACTGTACGTACAGGTGTGTAACTGTACTTACAGGTGTGTAACTGTACTTGCAGGTATGTAACTGTTTTTGCAGGTGTGAAACTGTACTTACAGGTGTGTAACTGTAACAGGTGTGTAACTGTACTTACAGGTGTGTACCTGTACTAACAGGTGTTTAACTGTACTTACATGTGTGTAACTGTACTTACATGTGTGTAACTGTACTTACAGGTGTGTAACTGTACTTACAGGTGTGTAACTGTACTTCCATGTGTGTATCTGTACTTACAGGTGTGTAACTGTACTTACAGGTGTGTAACTGTACTTGCAGGTGTGTAACTGTACTTACAGGTGTGTAACTGTATACTTACAGATATGTTTAACTGTAATTGCATTGTTATATTTAATTACAGGTGCGGGCCCGTTATGCTGACCAGTACGATTATGAGGCAATTAGTAATCTCTTGGGAATGGATAAGGGTGACTCAATCAAAATTGGAGAACAACAAAGCTCAAGTATCCTCCCAGCTTTGTAAGTATGATAAACATTGTAATTAGTATGTAGTATCCCGTGTAGTATCCTCTTAAATATGATGGTGATAAGTGGATAGGACCCTGTCTGCTTTGTAAAGTGTAATGAGAATCATGATGATAAGTGGATAGGACCCTGTAAAGTATATTATATAAATCATAAATTGTCAACATTTTAATTATTTTATTCTTAAAAATATATATATATATATTGCTAGCAAAATATGTTTTACAATATCACATCAGTTATTAGGCAAGTGTATCTAGATAGGGGTATTGGTAACACAGGTCTAGCAATCCTATTGTTTGGAGTATTTGTTTTAAAAATATGTAAAAATTATAAACTGTATCCTACTAAAGTCCTGAACTTCCCACATACTGCATTGTTTCAGCCTCCGAAGTCTTGACTGGCAGTACCAGATCTGGAAGTGGGGTGTCATTTTCACCGACAATGTAAGTCCACTTTGTAACCATGATCATGATAATGATTGAAATGCTAGCAATATATTATTGAATTATATCAAGTATCCATTTTCTCCACTATTTTATATGTAAAGTTGGGTTGTGTAGAGACTATTCAAACTATAAAAACAGAACCAGATTTATTAAAGCTTTTGAAAATTAAGCTAACAAGTCTTTGGATACTAATTCAAAATGTTTTAAGCAAGATGTAAAATTCAAGCTTTATCCACTAGAAACATGCCATGATTAATTAAAATGTGTGATACCGAAATCTGATAAGGGAAAATACAATGTCCATGTAGATTCTATGAACGGTAGCGATGCGACATGTATTTCTACGAGTGGTGTGAGATGTGTTGGTACAATGTTTCAGTCTTTCCTGTACCTGATGTGGTACTTCATCTTCTCCGTCCTCGGCAACTTCAACAATTTCTTCTTCGCTGCTCACTTGTTGGATGTTGCCATTGGTTTTAAAACATTGAGAACCATCTTGCAATCTGTCACACACAATGGAAAACAGGTCAGTATCATTAGATTATGTATATATAGATACAGCATATGTGTACTTTAATATAGCCTACCTGTTATAGAGGGATTAAGTCAGGGAAAGGCAGTCAAATGATTACAGCACTGATTTCTGAATGTGATTGTGTATTTTATACATCAGAAGGGACTAACTATTTTTTTTAATTAATTCTCATTATAAAAAAGTGCTCAAAAAGGAGCAGTTTTGATGCTGCGTTATATCACTGTTAATAAAACAGTAGTAAAATATGTCCTGTACTTTAAATTGTACTTATACATAGGAGGCACGGTAGTCTAGTGTTAGGACGACTGGCTCGTGACCGAAGGGTTGTGGGTTCGAGTCACATCAGGGCACGGATGTGATAAAGCAGTATATAAGAACCTCAAATTATTATTATTATTATATTATTATAATGTGTTAATATGGTTGAAAATTATACATCATTATTCCGATATAAACCGGTACTGGGTGTAAACAAATAAAATGATATTGAGGATTTACAATTAAAAATTGACCAAATCATAAGTAAAATGACATTGACATTTATACTGGTAAATAAGTATTGATGTTTGTGTTTGTTTCAGCTCGTGTTGACGGTAATGTTGACAGGCGTGATTGTGTACATCTACACTGTGATAGCCTTCAACTTCTTCCGTAAATTCTACGTGAAGGAGGAGGACGGCACTATAGACTACAAGTGTCATGACATGGCCACCATGAGTTCATTGTCTTAAAATTGTGTTATATTAAGTCATGTAGTTTTGTTTGGATTTAAGTTTGTATGCGTTTAAGTTTGTATGGGTTTAAGTTTGTATGGGTTTAAGTTTGTATGGGTTTAAGTTTGTTTGGATTTAAGTTTGTTTGGATTTAAGTTTGTATGGGTTTAAGTTTGTTTGGATTTAAGTTTGTATGGGTTTAAGTTTGTATGGGTTTAAGTTTGTATGGATTTAAGTTTGTTTGGATTTAAGTTTGTATGGGTTTAAGTTTGTTTGGATTTAAGTTTTTATGGGTTTAAGTTTGTATGGGTTTAAGTTTGTATGGGTTTAAGTTAAGTTTGTATGGGTTTAAGTTTGTATGGATTTAAGTTTGTTTGGATTTTAAGTTGGTATGGGTTTAAGTTTGTTTGGATTTAAATTTGTATGGGTTTAAGTTTGTATGGGTTTAAGTTTGTATGGGTTTAAGATCATTATAAGCTAGTCAAGCCTAACAGACCAAGGTGAACCATTGTTTGACTGTTGGCATCATCATTTGTTGTTTGTCCATCCATTGTCAGCAGTCAACTTTTTCTGTAAACTACCAGGTGCTTCTGCTTACCTGGTATGAGCCACAGGCCTAAGGTGATTGATATTTTAGTGGAAAGAAAAGACATCAAATTTGTTCAAATAAACAACTTTGACATACATTTAAGGTCACATGGGTCAAATATCTTAAAATCGTCAAGCAGTGTCTTGTAATGAACAATGAGGTGTTAAGTCATTATATTTGGCCGGTAGCTTTCTTGGTTGTAGGCCTGTGAAATGCTTAAAATAAATTACTTTGACCTGTACTCAAGTGTGTTAAAATCTTTAAACAAATTAATCTAGCAAACTATACAGCTTAGATTCATTGTATTTGGCCCATAGCCTGTTGAGGTGATCATGAAGGGCTATTAAATTGGTCAAAAGGTCCAGCCATCTGAACCTTTTGTAAAATAAAAATTAGCTATCAAATTTTTAAATACAATGCACAATTTTGTTCTGGATTGATTGCATGGTTAAAAATTGAAGTGTTTTCCCTGGTTTTAGTACTTATTACCTTTATTAAATACAGAAGTTTTCTATCTGTTTTAACATTTCTTTCTGTTTTATCATTTCAGTGTTTTGTGTACCATCTCCACACAGGTGTAAGGGCAGGTGGTGGTATAGGTAAGTCACATAGCCATACATTAAGTCACATAGCCATACACTAAGTCACATAGTCATACACTAACTCACATATTCATACACTAACTCACATATTCATACACTAAGTCACATAGCCATACATTAAGTCACATAGCCATACACTAAATTACATAGTCATACATTAAGTCACATAGTCATACATTCAGTCACATAGTCATACACTAATTCACAGTCATACACTAACTCACATAGTCATACACTAACTCACATAGTCATACACTAACTCACATAGCCATACACCAAGTCACATAGTCCCACACTAAGTCACATAGTCATACACTAACTCACATATTCATACACTTAGTTACATAGTCATACATTAACTCACATAACCATACACTAAGTCACATAGTCATACACTAACTCACATATTCATACACTAAGTCACATAGCCATACACTAAGTTACATAGTCATACACTTAGTCACATAGTCATACACTTAGTCACATAGTCATACACTTAGTCACATAGTCATACATTAAGTCACATAGTCATACACTATAGGTAAGTCACATAGTCATACACTATAGGCAAGTCACATAGTCATACACTAAGTTACATAGTCATACATTAAGTCACATAGCCATACACTAAGTCACATAGTCATACATTAAGTCACATAGTCATACACTATAGGCAAGTCACATAGTCATACATTAAATCACATAGTCATACATTAAGTCACATAACCATACACTAAGTCACATAGTCATACATTAAGTCACATAGTCATACATTAAGTCAAGTAGTCATACTTAAGTCACATAGCCATACACTAAGCTACATAGTCATACATTAAGTCACATAGTCATACATTAAGTCACATAGCCATACTATGTTATAGGTAAGTCATAAAGTCATACTTAATAGATAGGTCAGTCATTATCAGATCAGAAGAACAGGATCTACATATTTCATAGTTTCACTGAATTAGTTTTGACTACTCTTAGTGAATGCACCAGTGGAAAGTTAAGGTTAAGTTTTGATTTGTGTGGAAGTATAAGGTAGCAGACATCACCTTAATGACCTGTGGATGGCAGTGTTGATCAGACTCAGAAAGAAAATCACAAGTATAGTATAAAACTAGTGTTAATTTCTTGTTCTTTTCTATTAAAGGTGACGAGATTGAGCCAGCTGACGGAGATGCCTATGAAGTGTACAGGATCCTGTTCGATATCACTTTCTTCTTCTTTGTCATTGTCATCCTGCTGGCCATCATCCAAGGTAGGTATAACAGGCTAGCTTACACAGACATCCCGATATACAGGCCATCATCCAATGTAGGTATAACAGGCTAATCTTTCTCTACTGCTGGCAGAGACATCCATACTCTGTATCTGATAATCAACATTGTCCAGCTATCTCACTGTTATACTTACTGTTATGTTTATGTCCTAGGTTTGATCACTGATGTACTGTTATGTTTATGTCCTAGGTTTGATCACTGATGTACTTACTGTTATGTTTATGTCCTAGGTTTGATCACTGATGTATTTACTGTTATGTTTATGTCCTAGGTTTGATCATTGATGCCTTTGGTGAGCTCAGGGACCAGCTAGAACAGGTCAAAGAAGACATGGAGGTCAGTATAACCTCCACATGCTCTACTCCAGCTGTCACTCAGGATTCTTAGCTAAAATTGTTTTATACCTGTAGTCATCTTATCATGAATTTTTGTAAAAACTTCAAAAAGCTATGTAAACAAAGTAAGGATGAACAAATTCACTTCAGGTCGTCAATACAGTCTATCTGGATTCTACGGTTTATTCCGAGGGGAACCCTACATCAACACATCATTAAAGGGTTTACGTTTGATTAACTTTAGTAAAGGTTTACCTGTATGTGTGATTAACTTTAGTAAAGGTTTACCTGTATGTGTGATTAACTTTAGTAAAGGTTTACCTGTATGTGACATCTTCTAATGCTACTCTAATGCCCAAAACTTGCTGGAGATTTTAAAACGTTCGTAGCTTACTAAGGAGTGTGAAAAATGAATCCTCGATGTTTGTAAACACACCTAGTATAAAGTGTGCAATGTTCTTCTATTTCAGTCAAAATGCTTCATCTGTGGTATCGGAAAAGAATACTTTGATAAGATACCGCATGGGTTTGAGACCCATGTCAAGAATGAACACAATTTCGCAAATTACATGTAAGTATTGCTTATAGAATCATGTTAACTTTTGGTTACATTGAAGCATTCATGACATGTCATATATTTCTGAAATATGTAAATTTATCATCGGAAAAGAGCAGATCACAGAAATTGCTGATAAAGGAGTATTTTGTGTTAAGAAAGATGTTTTACATACTTAAATAATTCTCGTATCATTTAAGGTACAGGTTTTACATACCTGGTAATTAAATAATTCTTGTGTCATTTAAGGTACGTTATATGTAATTAAATAATTCTCGTGTCATTTCAGGTACGTTATATGTAATTAAATAATTCTTGTGTCATTTAAGGTACGTTATATGTAATTAAATAATTCTTGTGTTATT
>JAUMHH010039656.1:0-10043 GCA_032359455.1 Chlamys rubida
GCAAATCTAACATTACACATATCTCACCCAGGGCTGCAAAACAGCAAATCTAACATTACTCATATCTCACCCAGGGCTGCAAAACAGCAAATGTAAACATTACACATATCTCACCCAGGGCTGCAAAACAGCAAATCTATTAATACACATATCTCACCCAGGGCTGCAAAATAGAATCTAAAACTATTCTAAAACTATTGTTTCACTTTGTTTGCTAAATGTTCAGCAAGCTTTAGATTATTTAGACAAGGTTAATGGATAATTTAAACTGAAATGATGAGAGATTATAACCTCATCAAATTATCAAATTTATTCAAGAAGGAAGCAACAAACAACATCAGAGTTACCTACCCTGTATAGCCAAGGCCTTGACCTTCCAAATGGTTTCAAACGTGGACAGTCTGAGGAGTTGTTCTAGCACCAACTCGTCCTTGATCTCCAGGTTACCACATGTGATGCACACTTCAGACCGGATGGACACATACTCATCCTTAAAGCTTTTCAGGAATACTGGCAATAATTTGGCTGTCATTATACCTGTGCAGAAAATACAAATTTGCATAATAAGGTTAACATACTTCATCAGCACTATCAAAATTTAGTGAGTGAAAATGTACTATATATACACAACTTTAATGCAGTGATGAATCCATGCATCAACATACTCCATGACACTTTTCCGCCTAAATCAATTTAATCTGCTTCTGACTACTACAGTTGTCTCAAAATATTGAGTGGTTCAAACTATTTTGCCCTTTGACCCCATACTGTGACCTAACCTTTGAAAGTACAGACCTGATAGATGTGACTTGTTAAGCCTCCCAGTCATGATACAAACTATCAAGGTGTTTTTGTAAAAAGAGAAGAGCTATGGCTCAGACATATATTTCATTGATTTGAAACTTGACCCTTTGATGTGACCTTGACCTTCAGGTATGGGTAAAAAAAAAACAATGCACTGTCCAATCATATGATAAATCCATGCTTTTAAACCAGTATATCTAACTATGATATAGAAAAATACTGCCCACATAACTCACCGAGCTGTCCGATCTTGTTGATGGCCTCAAGACGCGTCATCTCGTTGCCTGTGAGGAGGCGGTTACACAGGTCGTCGTGGACCTCTTTGCCGTGGCTGGTCTTACCCAGACACTGGGCTGCTGATTTACGTACATCTTCATGCCAATCATTCCACATGAGGTCAGCCAACTTGTTAGTGATGTCCTGTACAGAGTGTAGTGTATAATCCTATTACTAATATTTCAGATTACTTCTGTATTAGTCACTCCAATGTTAGGAGGTTTGACACAGCCAGACACTTTTGACAGTCATTTTGAAACAGTCAGCATGATAACAGTAACAAGGTCGTCTGAAAATAGTCTCTAAGATTGGTGGAAGGAGAAAGGAAATGAACGAGGAGCGGGCTCACGAAATGACAGCAAATTGGCGCCTCTTGTGTCATAGGAGCCTAACAATTTATGAATTATTCATACAGGACCAAAGACATTTAAGTGAATCATAATGTCCATGCAAAACATTACAAAAAAGGTCAGTTTGCAAATGAAGTGTGCGCAAAATAATGACAGTATCTTATTTATTCAGTAATCTGGGAATGCAATGTTAAGTATCATTATCTTGTCATTGCTCTCTTAACTTCGTCATTACACCAGTGGCCCAAATTTAGTAATTGTTCCAGAGACCATTACGTCTGTAAAACATAATTTTGAGTCTTTGACTCAACTTAAAAATGTCTCACTAATGTTAAATGGGACATGAGGAAGTCTCCAGGTGGTGTACTAACCTTGTTGATGGTACCACTGAGGGTGGGTAAGATCTTACAGGCGATCACTTTGTGTCTCCAGCTACTGCTGTTGAGCTGCTCCGCCACCATACCATGGACCAGGGGCTGCCAACAAACACAAGAAAGGTTGCAATTTTAACTTTAAAAAACTCCAGTTGTATTATAATATTTAAATTTAGAATGTGTATCAAGGGTTAATTTCACCCAAAACGTCATTGTAGAGAACCTTATAAATTAAGTTATTCACCACCATAAGATTTGTATTGATACCATATATTGCAAATATCAGCAATTATAATAAAAGTTTTAAAACGTACCGAGAACAAACTGAGCTTGCCAAGCAGGAAAATGGCCTTTTCATGTTTGATTGTATCCTCTGTGACGAGGAGTTGGTGGATTACCTCCCCTACCACCAGGGAGTTACAAACACCAAAGTGAGCCAGACACTGGGCGGCCGCCCAGCGATCAACCACGTTCTCACTCTCCAGGGCAATGTGCAAAATCACTTTAGCCTGAAAAAGACAAAAAGGTGCAGTGAGAAAGATCCATTTCTAGAAAATCAGACTTGTCACCAAAATCAAGAACTATATATATATATATACCTTTGAAAACTCAAGTGTCTTCAAAAACTTTAGCACCATCTCATGATAATTTATTTTGACATCATTAAATTTGTATTGTTTCAGATAAATACCATGCCAGCTCAGGTGATAAAATAATGATGATTTGATCATGCTTCTTACCCAGATTATAAAAGGGAGAAAACTGATTACACTAATTAATTATAAAAAAAATCAAATGTCTGAATATAATATTATGTCAAAAATATTCATAATCAGAAAACATATATTCTGTTAATTTACAACTATCATCCGTCTTTCGCAATCCTAAGGAACAATAATAAAATACATTTGTGCCTTTATTTAAAGTCACATTATATTTCACTCTTAGCAATCATTAATTCCACTCTCTTAAAGTATTACCTTATCAGACGGCCTGTTGAGGGAGTACAGTGTAATGGCTGAAGCGATCTGGACATGCTGCTCAGCATCGTCCAACAAACACTCCAACGCCACAAACAGACGTTCTGGAATCTCCCCGTCACCTAAGGGGAAGCTAAACTGGTTTTCTTGAGGTGCATACTCAAAGTCATCCCTGTTGGCGTTAGCTCGTTGCATCTCTGCTGCCTTGGCAATGGTTGCTATGGATTTAAGTCGGACGTGTGTTTGGATGTCAGCCATGTCTTTGATGAGGTCATCCGTAGTACTGTCCGCCAATTGACCACTCAGATGCCACTTAGCTCTCCATTCATCAACTAATAAAGGAAAGATTGGATTAATCAAAAATTGTAGACAGTTTCCAATTTGACCAATATTACGAGTAAACACCTAAAATTTTATTTTATTTCCTGCAGTAGGAAAAGATGTTCATTATTGACAGCAGTACAGGAAATGGAGACACTCTTTTTTACCTAAAAACCAGGTATAAAATCAATTATATACGAGGAATTTAAGTAAAAAGTGTCACCAGCATCTTTGCTCAGATCAGTTGCTCTATAGACGTCTAAGCATTTTATGTTGTGCCTCCAACAAAAAAGATTTCTAATTTGTTCAGTATTTTGCTGTCTAATAAACATGAATTGTCCATTTTTAGAGATTTGGATTAATACTTACTGACTTGTGTGAGAGCCTGGTTATTCCTGGTGATCCTCCGCGTGGTGGGGTCGGGTGACCTGTGGTACTCGGCGTCATACCCAGGGGGCACTATACGGCCGTCCAGGTCCTGTTGTGGTAGTCATATCATGATGATGATATTTGTTTAAAACTTATGTTAGAAATATTACATATGCAACGTAGAAATACATTTTTCTACCCCATTTACATTCACTTAATTGGTTCCTCAGGTTCAAATTTTTGTTTTAAAAACAGAGAATAAACTTGTTTCTACTCATGATCCACACCTGGTAAAGGAATCTATAAGCCATACCGTCACTTCATTTCAAACATTCTTGAAAAATTATAATAACATGGTTGACTAAATTCTTACAACATGCAGCTTCCTGCATTACACCACAGTAAGATGCAGATGTTATGAACTTCATGGTATGTTAGATTTGCTTAACGGGCGATTCATATGATTATTATAGTTAACCCTTTCACCACTGTAGACCACAATGGACTCATCCATATCAATGCATGGTAGAGTCTACTAAAGTTACATAGGGGTGAAAGGGTTAAGGATGCTAAGACCGTGTCTTTGTATTGGTGATCATGAGATAGCTCATTTGGGCCGTCTCTAGGAATGTCAAATCAGCTCGTTGGTGTTGGGCCATGTCCTGGGTTTTGGGAAAAGATGGGGTGATCAGGTTGGAGAAGGTATGAGCTGGTTAGCATTGTTTAGTAAAGCTTTAGGTAGTTGTGGGTTGGTTTGCTAACTTTGTGGAACATTTCACAGAAAGGGATAATCCCCAAGGTTGATATGTGTACATGTAGCAACGCACCTTACAAAAGTAAGGAAAGAAATGGTAAAGAAAAGTGAGAAAGTGTAGAGTGGGACTGGATAAAGACAAGTATAGATTTTTCTACACCTCGGGTTTAAAGGTGTTCTCGCAGACATGTTCTGGTCGACCGTTTCATTGTATCACAGTCCTTGGAAGGAAGGAGAATCTTGTTTAATCTTTTGTTTGACTTGGTCAGGCAAACATTCTCTTGGGCTGGAAACTCATGGAATGACTTACAAACAAGTCATATCCTATATCTACAGTACATATGTAAACTCACCCTGACTTGGAAACTGCATGTGCCATCGCGCACCTTCTTCTCATCTTCCTGCCATTGGTGAGGTTTTGAACATTCTGGAACATGTGGTTTCTTTTTCCGAAAACTGAGTCTCCTCTTTATAGTCTCCATGGTGATCTGCCAAATAATCAGACAGGAAATTATAATGACATGATAAGAACTTTCATAAACTGTTTATACACCTTTCTGCATATTTAGGATATGTATATGTATATTATGTTACAGTGAGTCATCTACTTATTCAACCAAGATAACCCATGTCTGGCACTGGGTCTTGTCCTTTTTTATACTGACAAGGAGAATCAAACTAAATTTTTGTTTTCAAGGGCTACTGCTAGCTGTATATACCGGGAAATTTTCACCAGTCAAACTTTCGCCCTTCTTCAGAATAATCCATATTCACCCAGTGTTCTTTAAATTTACGCCCTTTACATTTAATTACTATGAATATTTTGCTGTTTATTTATATTCCATGTAATGGTCATTACAGCAGGAGAAAAAGGCGAAAATAAAACTGCAGCGAAAATTTCCGGTATACAGTATTCAAATATGTTTCTTGATGGTGTATGTATGTTAGCATTTGAAGACTGCTAACATCATCATACTCAAATTGGTTCAATGGATAGAAAAATACATGGCTATAACATTATCATCTTTCAAGCATGTTCTTTTATTTGAGAAAATTCTCCATCTTCATTCAATTTCTACCTTAGGGAACTTCAGGAAAGAATTATCGAAAATGCATGGGAGAAAATCTGAAGTTCATGAATTTTCTTTTCCCTATATAACTCCAGTACCGGTAATGTCTTCCTATAACTGAAGTAGCGTTAGTGAACCTGATTTGGCCTGTGCTTCGCCTACATGTACATATTGATTACACATGCATGTAGGGTTACATGTAAGTTCTACTGTTAAAACAATATACATACAACCTGCAAATGCCTGGCCTAAATGATAAACAACAGACCTTGCATGCACATGTTTTGGTATGTAACACCATTGGCTACGGATCAAAGTAACACCAGACAGACAATATGTACATGTACTCCCCTGTACCTCATATTCTACAAGTCCGGACATTTGTCATAACTTCATTTAGCCATCACATTTCTAATTCTATATACCGGTCCATTTGTAAAAAGACCAATATTTTCCTAACAAACTACGTATACCACGTGCACCATATGTCCAGCTTAGCCAAACTCCTACTATGGTCACTGTCCATGACTACATGCACAGACCCACCAATCTGTGATTCTATAACATTATACATACGTTGCTGATATACATGGACAGAACCCTAATTCTACTACATTCTAGCCAAAGTCCAAATGTAATATAATTGAACCTAAAGTACACATTTGACCATCAGACAATTGCAATGCCACAAAGAGCACCTAAAGCACCCCGTCAGCAGGCTCACCCATAGTCAGTGTCTGACAACCAGACACAACCGAGCCTTCAAAAGACTCAGATCAAGAAACGCTAAGCCTCAATCTGAATGGCGTAATCACATTCATTGTATATATACAAATATATATGTAAACAAGGAAGATTAGTATTTTTATACACGCATGCATGAAGCCCACATCTTCCCAACCAATGTTCAATACACATCCAACATTGCGGAAACGACTTTCTCGATTCGATTATTTGAGAGACAGTTTTCTCCAGTACAGTATAACATTTCTGCCAAAAATACAAAACTGAATTACTTCAGTTGCAGAGAAAAACGTTAACCAATTACATTGAAACAGCTCACAAATTGTGTATACATATATGTCTTACAAGCAATGCAGATAGTGCTAACACATAAGGGTACAGTACTATGTGGTAATTCTACAGCTGGAAGATAATTCCTGTCAATATTACCTTTTGAGCACATGGAAATGATTGAATTACATATTTTACACATTATCAAATTTAAATACAACATCCAATTTAATGTACATCTTGTATTTTAAATATATAATTTAATTATTGTTGTCATTAAATGATCTCAGGATTGAAATGTGCTCTATCAATCATTAATCAGTCGTAATCAGTCGTGATCAGCTCATTTACACTGGTACAGCTAGCTGTCACTATTAGTGCACAGGGTTCTAATCCAAGTGATATAGAATATTTGAACATGTTTTCCTTTTAATTGGATTAGATTAATTCCCGGCACATCTGTATGCAGTTTTATACAGTGAAAATAATCTAAGACTCTGATCTACATGCACATGGTCTATGCGTGACAACTTTTTAAAATTTCAATGGGGGAGATCACACATGCTCAAAATTAAAAGAACAAAATGTGTGTATGTACACACCCTAGAGGAAAATAACACTTTTAAATGGCATCTTTTGAGCTGTTTTCTCAGATTCAATCATCACAGCTCAGAAAAAGAAATAGTTTAGCAAATTCAGTGGAACTTGAAAATGCTGAATTTTAGGGTCCAAGATCTGAAGTCTCCCTCAAAAATAGAGAGAGTTGGCAAGTATGCATGGTCTGGTTTGTTAGGCTACACACCTTCAATTTGAATCTGCATGCATACATGTATGTGGATAGGTGTTCTGGTTGGTTGCCATTGTGACCTATATATGTGAGGCTGAAAGAAATGACAAATGAAGTGTCTCGAGATCTAGAGATGTTCCTTACAAACACAGGAGTTAATTAATGTAGCACAATTGGACTGGGTCAGTGGTAGGGCATGACCAGACACGATTAACAACGTCAATGAAGCGTTTGTGATCATCTGACTATTGCTAGAGGTCAGAGGTTCAAATTTAGATCTAATCACAAAGACTTTCCCATTGTTATTTCACTATCCTGTTTCACAATTACAATAATTCCAGCTGTTCACATACGTTTAGGCTAGCCAATGTTACAATAACAGTTATTCCAGTTGCTCTTGTAGATAGACAATGTCACAATCACGATAATTCCAGTTGTACACATACGTTTAGGCTAGCCAATCCGATGTCACATTTTCAGTTATTCCGGTTGGTCTTGTAGATAGACAATATCACAATTATGATAATTTCAGTTGTTCCTGCAGGCAAGCCAATGTCAAAATCATGATAATTTATAGTTGGTCATGTAGCTTTAAGAATTTATATATAGGCAGCCAGAAAATATCAACAGGCTAGCCAATGACTTGATATATAGTGATAATTCCAGTTGTTCCTTCAGTCAAGCCAACGTCACAATAATGATAATTCCAGTTGTTCCTTCAGCCAAGCCAACGTCACAATAATGATAATTCCAGTTGTTCCTTCAGTCAAGCCAATGTCACAATAATGATAATTCCAGTTGTTTGTACGTTACGGGCTAGCCAACGTCACAATAATGATAATTCCAGTTGTTTGTACGGGCTAGCCAATGTCTTGATAGTGATAATTCCAGTTGTTTGTACGGGCTATCCAACGTCACAATAATGATAATTCCAGTTGTTTGTACGTTACGGGCTAGCCAATGTCACAATAATGATAATTCCAGTTGTTTGCACAGGCTAGCCAACGTCACAATAATGATAATTCCAGTTGTTTGCACAGGCTAGCCAATGTCCCGATAACTGCAAATGCAGTTGCAATTAGGCTAACCAATGTGACAATAACGATAATTCCAGTCGGTCCTACATGCGAGCCAAAGTAAAGATAACTATTTTCCCTGTTGTACCTCTACGGATCTACAGCTGGCTAGCTAATTGAATGTCAATCATTTCAGTGGTCCCAATAAAATCCAAAGTTAGACTCCCATGATCAGTCCTAATAACAATGCAGATCACTTGTATTACAACCTGATCTCATTCTGTATTAAGTGTTTCTGTGTAACATACCATCATATGTTGACCCTTGTGTTGACTGAACGTGAAACACCAGTGGATACATACACAATTATCCTGGCTATATTACGAGTGAAGTAATTAATCCCACTGATGGCCATTAGATGGAAATAGTCTAGTGCTAAAATCTAGGAAACTCTAACACAAATTAACATATTGATTATGTTTATAAACCAGATCAAATGGGTCACCTTCATGATTAGCGTATCATGTTCTCCGAATGTAAAAATATAAATTCTATAACAATTTGAAACATTAGGCAGCGTAGATTATAAACTATATCCAATGAATAACTATGTACTGAAGTATATTCATTATTGCATGAGGCTTTCAAGGACTTGAATAATTGATATACACAGACCATACTAGTTCTAAAAAGCACACATGGCACTTAGTTATGGGTCAAAGCTGGCCCACAAGGGGCCTTTTCACCTGGCATATATATACAGAGTAATCGGTGAAGGCCTATCCATTGGATGTACAATGTTGGTCACGCGGGTGGTGTAGAGGATAACACACTTGCCTTTCACAAAGGCGGCTGGGGTTTGATTCTATGATCGTACATGAAAAGGTATATGGGCCCTGGGTCACCTGCCCAACGATGTGGGTTTTCTCCGGGTACTCCGGTTTCCTCCCACATTAAAACCCACAACACGCTAATATCCGGGCCAACAAGAGTGTTTAGTATAAGTTGAAATAACTTGTTTCATAACTGTTGTAAAAATAAATCAATTTTATATTTTTAATTTATAATTTTTCGTCCATGACCAATGTTTTTACTGTATGTTTACTATTTGAAAACATTTTAATTTTAACTGAAAATCTTTAATTGAAGTATAACAATGATCGATGTACACTGTAACACTTCTACTTTTTTTCTTTCTCAAAAACTGAATTCATGTACTAAAATTTAAGTTTTACAGATATACATGCGTCGGTTGAAATCTTCTCTGGATTATCTCCTGATAAATAAATCATGGATGAAAACCTGACAAAAACTTTAAAAGTACCATGTTTCAAATGTTATCAATATTCCCAGTAACAAAATCTATAATTACCTAATTATATCATAGCACTATAGCTCAGTAGCACTTTGATCTAGCACACAGTTTGTAGAACAGGCTGTTTAAATTTGATTTAAATCTTGATTTAATCCTCATGGGATACAAGCTGCTTATTACCATGATACATTATGTAGTTACCTCGTACACACTCTAATTTTAAGTAAACAGGATACAAATTACCCTTGGAAAAAAAAAAGCTTTGACAGTCAGACGTAAACTGACATGGATGTTCAACAGTTCATTGGTATATGCACAATGTTTAGTATATCCATATCTCGGATGGATGGTTTTGTAACAGGCATACATGTAAGTAAAATACGAACACTTTTTGATAAATAACAGCTGCACACTCACATGATAATCTAATATTCAGGACCATTGTTCATATAGAATATTTAATATAGGCCGATCTGTCTCCAATAAAGTGTCTATGACCATTATATTACAAAACCAAATACCATGCAGGTGTATATAATATGCATGTGTATACGTAATTGACTGTCAAATTAAAAACAGAAACTACATGTATTTATATTTAGCCATAATTCAA
>JAUMHH010039667.1:0-24109 GCA_032359455.1 Chlamys rubida
GGGGTCTCAGTGATAGGGGAGGTAACTCAAAGGGAGTACGGCTCAGAAGTAGGGTCAGAGTGACTATTAGGGGAGGGGGTCTCAGTGATAGGGGAGGTAACTCAAAGGGAGTACGGCTCAGAAGTAGGGTCAGAGTGACTATTAGGGGAGGGCTCTCAGTGATAGGGGAGGTAACTCAAAGGGAGTACGGCTCAGAAGTAGGGTCAGAGTTACTATTAGGGGAAGGGGTCTCAGTGATAGGGGAGGTAACTCAAAGGGAGAACGGCTCAGAAGTAGGTTCAGAGTGACTAAAGAAAACATATATTTGATGGTTTGTTTTTGTTCCTGAACACATTGGTGGGTCTATTTCTTGTACTATCAGGTGACATAGTAATCAGAAACAAGTTTCCATCATGATTTGAATTCGACTGTTTATTATATATTGTTTTTTTGGTTTGTTTATCTAACAGATATACAATGGAAATAACAACGAAATGAACCTTTTTAACAATTATAATGGTATGCAACAAAGTTCCTTACAAACCTATTCTACAATGCTTAGTCCCAGATAGGCAGTACAACAGAGAGATCAGAACTGTTCTCCTATTTTACCATTTGTGCCAATATTGTCTATTTGTCACAAAAACAACGGAAACACATAACTAAAGTGCAAATCGGGGCGACCTCGCCGTGTAATGAGTTTATTACAAAAGAAATTCATCATCAAAAATCATCCCACAAACAATATACAATAAATTCAAACATCAGCTTATACCAAAGGCCTCCAGCTAATATAAAAGTTATTTCGATAACATAAACCTTATACAAACAAAGGTTATGTGTACACATGAACGATCATGTATGATTACTGCGTAACCTGTATTACTGCGTAACCTGTATTATCTGACCGGGCTACAGTCTAGCCCATACCGCTTCACGGTCTGAAATGTCGCAATCACAATCGTCATGTAAATAGAAACACGATTACTTAACGCGATTTCTATCAGGTAACCCGATACATACACTTAAAATATTCTAAAAACTCAATATCGGGCTACTTCTACGGGCTACTTCTATACGCTACGAACGTGGTCACCTGATTAACCAAATACTATATCTACACATGCGCCGCGAACCCCCGATCAGCGCCACCTGGTGGCACGCATTACCATAGGAGAAAGCAATTTCTTTCTAATTTGTCCAATAAGAAAGAAATTATATTTTCTGACTGGAAAATATTTATATGTAATAGTTTATGTAGTTATTGGTTCAGGACCATTTTTGGTTGGTTGGTGTTTCTGTACAAAGGGAATGTAAATAATTGAGTGTGTTTGTTTCTGAATCTGTTTGTCATACATCTCAAAAATTTTGCGTTTGTCATTTTATAAAAAAAATGATGTTTTTCAAATTAAACTAAAGTTTAATTAGAATGGGTACAGGGAGATAAGAGGCTATTCATCAAATAATGTGGGACGGTTGGTCTAGTTAGTCAGGTAGAGTAAGGCATGCCCAGCTGTTTAAATAGGTAGCAGCATTTAATTGGAAGTAAAAACTTTAACTCATTCAAAGTTAAATATGATCCAAAATTGAAAATGATGTAGAACATTAAAATACAAAATATTTCAGATGCAGGTCAGATAAAGGAGAATGTGATAAAGAATTGGGGTTTTTTTATGTGAGAGAACCTACATACTTACATAGCAACGGTGAAAGCACTTGAGCGTTCAGTCAATAATATATACCAAGGAAATTGAACATTTTAATGAAGCTATGGCAAACAAACTGGTTAACAGAAAACCTGCCGCCTCGAAACAGTTTGATGTTGTACGAGTTCTACCGTTTATTGTATACGATAATGCAGTAATCATGTCCTATTCGGATATCTCAAAACAGTTCTATCTCCTTTTCGATATTATTTAACGCAGCCTGAAGGTGATTTGTAATTCTTTTTTTTAACTTCACATTTAAAATGCATATCCTGCTGCCTTTGTCTTTTCAAATGCCTGCCCAGAATTGATAAGTCTTTGTGCAGCAAGTTGAGGCATTTTTATGCAAATATGATGATATTTGAATTTTGCACATCTTCGTTGATATGCAGATTTGATGAATTGCTGGTAGTTTATAACAGTGCAGGAATTTTTTTATTGTTCTATCAGAATGCATATTATATCATATATAATTAAGACATAAATAACCCTACTCTGACACATCATGGCATTGAATTTCAAATTTTAGAATTTAAAAGGGTTATAAATAACTCCTTTGTCAAATTTCCCATTTTCGACTTTCATCCATCTGCCATACTGATGCTTTACAGTACTTTTACAAATGATTTCGGGGAAAAAAACCACCTCATTTTTCTTTGGCATTATGCAATATCTTCATATAGTTTTTCTCCCTTAATTTAATATTTTTTTAAGTTGGATAACCATGGTTACTGGCAAGTGTGAATACAATATAATTTGAAACAGTCTTCAGCTCAGAGCATCTATCAACTCTTCCAAATAGCATTTACATTATTGTTAAGTTTAAATACAGAATGTTTTCTGAAAGTCTGATTCAGTTTGTCTTTGAGATGGGTTCTTACAAAAAGGCTTGTTTGAAAACAACAAAATCTTGTTAATCTGATAATCTTGGGCTTTGAGATACAGGGGGAAAAAGTGAATTTCTGGGGATGATTCAGAAAAAAACCATTACAGTGTAGTTGTAAGGATCATGAAAAAACTTTTGACAGTATTTGTGATATACTTTAAAACAAGCAATGAAACCAGTTTAGGGTATATCATAGCCAACATAATAAGGACACTTGATCTCTGTACTCCTTATACTAGGGCCATTTATATATATAATTACTGTGTCATGTTAAAACAAAGAATTTTCAGGGCAATTTTATCTTTGTGGGGCGACTTCATCTTAACCCTTTCACCACTGTAGACCATAATGGACTCATCCATATCAATGCATGGTAGAGTCTACTAAAGTTACATAGGGGTGAAAGGGTTAAAGTTGCAGATTGATTCTTTGTTTCCAAATACAACAGCAATGGCCATAAAAGGCAGTTTTTTTTCTGCTTCAATTGTTGACGAAGTATTTTCGGCATTGTATCAAGCAATAATTTCTTACACAAACATACAATATTCAAAATCTGAATTTAAGGACATCTGTTTCTGATGTTTCTGATGTATTATTGGGTAATTGAATAAAACTGTCTTAGAGACTATCTGCCTATTGCAACCATCTTCAAATTCTATTGTACTATCATTTTGATAAATCATTATTTAACCCATTCACCCCCAAAGTCACATTTGAACCTTACCAAATCAAAGACTGGACAAGTCCAGTTTAAAAATGTAGGGGTGAATGAGTTAAGGAACCTGTCTTCAAAGGTCAACACTCACCAGTTCATTAAGAATGTTGTTGTTTTCCTCCTCAGCTGTTCTTGTAGACAAGTTTAATGATATACATTGATTTATAAGTTGGTGTATATGTACTGGTATATGTTACATGATTCATATATGCTTCAAGTAGCTTCAAGTTTATCGCTAAATTGCTTTGAAGTAAAACTCTTCACTTCAAATTTAAAGATGGATGTTTAAAAAAAAATTAAAAAAAAACTTTTAATTACTATGAGCCCTCTCTGGAATGAACTCTGTGAACCCCACAGATAAAAAAAACTCAAAACCACAAAGATGTACTTTAAAAGTGTCTTTAATATGTAGCCATGGTACATTCTGTACTGTTCTGTTGAACAATGGTTTGTATGGATGCCGGTCTGCTGTCGAAGCCAATCAGTTTAACACACAAAGTTAACATATTTTAGTGAAACCTGATTAATCCAACCAAAATGTCTCCAGGGAAAAAAATCATCAATCAAAATCAAGTTTAAATTTTCTCAAAGTTTGGAATAGTTCTATTATGTTTTTATTTGCTTCAAATTTGAAACAAAAACATTATTTCCAAAGTTTTTATCTCAGTTAGCCTAGCTTATTCCATATGGAAACTAAGTGGCCCTATCAGCAAGGTTATTGCTACTTTGGACACATTTACAGGCAAAGAAATTGTACCTGATAGTGCCCAGTATCATAAGAAAAAAAAATATCATATTTTAGTTTTTCAATATGAAGAAATTTACTATCATGTGTAAATTAGCTTCCAATTTTAAACAAAAAGATGATTTCTAAAAACTTTTAATACAGCAAAACCTCAATGTAATGCCTTCATTTATACAACACCTGCTTACATAATTACAGGCCATCATATAAAGCCCCTTTTCCTTAATTTTGTCTAACAATTCCTTAATATATGTATGTCCCCTCGATCTATTGTCAAATATACCTTTACAATGCCAAAAATTCACTTAATTGGCAAATGGTGGCATTATAACAAGATTTTACTGTATCTTTGATATTTTAATGGAACCAAAATGTTTGGATTAATGAGTTTCCACTGTATTGAATACCTGTACAGGTGAGAAATCAGTATTTACATTTACAGCAAGTTTAGCTCCCAAAACCTGTCAAAAATAATATTACAACAGCACTCACGGATCAGAGTGTTCCAGTTTCGAGGCAGACTATTTTGTTTACAAAGCATGAAAAAAAAACACACATACAAAATAAAATGAATAAAGCCATCGCTATTCACATCAAATGCTTTGGTAAAACCAGATTTTATATTTCAAAAATTGCAAAATATAAAACTTGTACTCCTTTTGCAGTTTATGACACCAAATGATAAGGGGTTGGGGGATGACTGTTATTATTTGAGGAAGGATGGAAGTTATTTACTAGGGAGTTAAAATAGTTGGAGTTGAGGCTGAAATAGGGATTTTGTGAGGAGTGAACTAGGGAATTTATGAATGAAAAGGGTCAAAAATAATATTATTGAAGCCCTTGGAACAAGGCTAGTTATCTTACGAATGTAAGTGCCCAGTTTATTATACATTTGGCGCGTGGTGCGCACTGTCATAGCATAATGTTTGGAATTCTCGACATATTCTACCCCTCCAGTTTCCTCCCCTCCCCCATAATCCTACCCCTTGAGACTCCATTTTTTGTCTTACCCCTCCCCATCAAACTTTCTGTGGGTATAGCCCCCACCAGGAGAGTACAGTAATTGCAATAGACATGTATGGCAGATATCCCCCCTAAGAAACCTTTGTGATAGAAATCTCCTGTCAAAACCGGCTAGTTGTAGAGTCGTGTGTGTTAGTTCAGATATTATTGTCATAGAATGTGTTGAAAGTCTTTATCCTCTTAAAAGTATATGTATTTTATTTCGTTAAACTAGGTCAGGGTGAACAATGGCTGATTTGAAATAGAAATATTTTATTTTGTTAAATTACGTTTGTGCCTACATGTATAACATCTGTAATTGGGGAATATTATAAGAAGGCGCCACACCGTATTAAAACATTTATCAATATTTGTAGGAGTACAATATCAAAATCCAGTATTGTGTTCTGTAGTTCATGACCGTATGAATGTGCCCCCTTTTGTATATTGTGATTCATTGCCTTATGAATGTCAGCAGAGCTTTTATTACACTTCGTCTATTGTAAGAATCTCTCCCAATATAACAAATAAACAAACAACAACAAAGAATAGGTTACTGGCTAACCAAATATTGCACACATAAAACACAGTGTTCTCAAGAAAATTGGGCAATTATTTAGTTGCAGTAATTATTTTATTAAAAAATCTTAACTTTAAATTTGGCACAAATATGTGAATGACGATTTCAAGGTTGCCAATTATATGACTACAGTTTCAAAAATGTTGATTGATATTTGAAAATGACATTTGAAAATTTTTGCTTCATTTAAAATAAAATTTTCAGTAAAATTTGAATTTTAGGATGAACAGGTTAAATGAAGCATTAATTAAAAGCAATGTATGTGTTAATTACAAAACATCATACAAACAACTTATAATAATTGCAGCAAAGTAATGACAACATATCAATTTAAACTATATAATTATTCAAGCAAAATTAACTTGTACAATAGCTGTCTCTTGGTGTTCCATGAATGAGACACACCTATACAGGTAAATTCCATAAAGTTAGATCACCCACAGTATTAGGGAAAAATAGTAATATTTCAGATATTGGAGCCCAGATGTTCAAAGCCTGATCGGTTTAAAAAACAACTGCAAACAAAACTGCCTTATGTGATAAAATCATATATTTTATAAAGTACAATGTATTGAAATTAAAACTAAATCTGTTGACTTTTTTCCTAATCAGAGTTTAAACAACTGTCCCCAGGCTTTTTGGGAACTGAGCTAATTGTAGATTCATTAGTTTAACTTTTAACTCATTCACCCCTGAAGACATATTTGAACTCTTCCAATTCAAAAGTTGAAATAGTTCATTATGAAATTTCAGGGGTGAATGAGTTCAGATAATTGTTCAAAACAACAGTTCTGCTGTGTCACACACATAAGTCTGGAATGTATCCTAAAATTGTTATAGCAATCAGCATCACATAGTACCATCAGGGAGGCCTATAGATGTTCCTATGATCATGTTTTCTTATTCTCATCCAAATGAAAATTTTATATCAAGATATTCGGCTATAATGTCTTTACTTCAAGTTAATCAATTTTTAACAAATTCATACATGATAGCAATTTTCATGATAAATTGAATTTTGAGATGCAAAACTCTTGGATTGTATCTTCTATATTAAAGAGTTCTACACTTAGAAACATGTTAAATGTCTTTTAAGAGTGTTTACTTCAACTTTGTTGAATAATCAAAAATAAGTTTTGAAATGTACACAATTATGTATGCACTGATTACTCAGATGATCATGAAACACTTAGATAATGCTGAGTTTAAAATGTTTCAAGGGAGATAACTCTAACACAAATCACAAGTTTTATGTGTAAGATAGCATGTATCCTTAATGTTTCTGAATAAATGTGTAACAACACAATACTATACACAATGGTACCTGCATGAAGTATGAATTATGCTGTTTACAGTAGACTCTCGATTCATTCCGTACAATTTATTATAGATGTTTGTGTTTGGATATTGACATAATTTTCATGAAAACATTTTAATAATTAAAAATAATTGAAATCCTGTAAATGATAGAAATTCATATAATAATCAATGTTTAATTGTTCAGTTCAGGATGAGTACCATGTTTATGATTCTGTATACCAGTTTATATTGGAACCTTTGTTTGGAGAAGTCCTATGTAGATTCTGTAGTATAGGAATTGTGTATAGGAATCAGTGTAGGAAGTTCCTGTAGGATTTGTGTATAGGAATTCCATCTGTTAGACTGGTCCCAGTGCTTCCAAGTCGGAGTGGAGAGTTATTGATCCAGCTTCCTGTCTCCCTCAGCTTCCCAGCCTCTGTAGCTCTGGCTACAGACAGCTGTTTAGATAGGATGGGTCCCCACTACAGTTAATTTGGCGCACTTATGGGGGGGCACCTGTCATTCTTTAATTGGGGTGAAATTACAGGATATAGATGGCCCTGCTGCCTGGAGGTATATAACACTGGATTATGTATCAACATTATGAAATCTTATAAAATATTCTTAATTGTTTTTGTTTACATCATACATTTTTAGTTCTGTCAAACTTGTATTAAGAGACCAACCTCTGGAAATCCAAAAATTGGTCTCTTACTGCAGGTTGTCTCTTAACACAGGGTAATTTCACAATGAAATCGCTGCAATGGAGAATATAAAAAGTGGTCTCTAAACACAAGTGGTCATTTAATAGAAGTGGTCACATCAGCAGGTTTAACTGTATCAATATGAAGTTGGAGTGATATAAGCTGTATAATATGAAATCACTAATTTCGTGGGGGTTTTTAATTTCTCTGATATCGTTGGTAATCTTCATCCACTAATTCATAGGTTCACGAAGTAATCACAAGTCCCATATTAAATATTCAGCATTTAAGTGGGTTCTCATAAGCCACGAATTCATGTGCCCACGAAATGGTGTTTTCTCGGGAAACCTTCAATTTGGGCCCAAAGAAAATATCTAATTTCACAGTCTTTGAATGAGGAGGGACTAGAGTTGTATGGAGTTGTGTTTGTTTTAGTGAGAAGGGAGCAGAATGGCATAATAAGAAGGGAGTGGAGTTGTATAAAACTGCGAGGAACTGAGTCGTTTGGAGTTGTATGATTAGTGAGAAGGGAGCAGAGTTGTATGATAATATGAGGAATGAGTTGTATGGAGTGGTATGTTTATGTGAGAATGGAGCGGAATTGTAGGTTTGTGTAAGAAGGAAGTGGACCTGACGTTGCTGGCACCTTAACTATTACTCTGGTATGTCTACAGGAAAACAATGGCCGACATCTGGTTCAGACTGGCCATCTGGTCGCCACCAGTACTTCCTGTCTCCCCTATCCTCCGTCAGCTATTACATGTCTGTTAGCACTTTGGAATCTAAACCTTTGACCTTCGAAATACACATCTTGACTAACCTGTGTATATTTCTTCTACATATTTTTATAATCTAATTTGTTAAAGAGATGACAATTATCATAATATTTGAGTGTTTTCACCTTTGGCCTGTATATCTTTTGGATATGGGGCTGTAATGCGTGTGGGGGTGGGGGCTGGGGGTGGTCGATGGGGGAGGAGTGTGTGTTGAGGAAGTCGTGGAGATCTGTTATGAAGATTTGTAATCAGATTTGTGAAGAAACTGGCAGAAAATAACCATAATATTTGTGTGTGGCAAAAGAGGTTTACTGCTTGATCAAGGAAGTGTTTGTGTAATCACTTTTATTGCATAAACTGCTGTTTTAAGCCATGATCTCTTTCTGATTTTCTTCACTTGTAGAAAGATTGAAATGAAAAAAAAAAGATTAAACAGTTCAATCAAGTTTTCCATTTATTTCTGTTTTTCCAATTCAAATTTTCCATGCAAAAAATGAGATAAGCTTAGAAAATAATAAATAAAAGTTTTTATATCTCTGCGATAACAAAGAGTATAATTTGTTTGTGCGTTCATTTGTTTTGGAATACCATGAGAATTGCCTAGAGGAATTCGTCTGTTCTAGAAGTTAATTAAGATGCACAATCAATGTAGTTTGAGAAACCATAGTCGGAACAGAGATCCCATCCGTCCATGTAAATGTAATTACGAAACCTTCTGGGTTGACTTAACTCGTCCCTGAGTGCTGCGCTATTCATAATTCATATACCATCATTGGAAACTTATACAGACAATTGGCTTCAAAGCTTTTTGTTAGAATGCCTTATTGATTAGTCAAATATTTGCCAATCTGTAAAGGTTTGATGACAGCGCCTTCCCTGACAGTGCTAGGACGTACAGCTTTAGGGTGATTAGGGATAGACGTTTGATTAATTTTCGGGTAATAAACAGCACTGGTTTGCTTGAAGTTGAAATGGGTGCAGACTTGGAATGGAATGTTATTTGAATCTGAACCAAGATAACTTTATTTATCAAAAACAAAAATATTTTTTTTAATATATCAAATTTTTTTTAATTTTCATTCTCATTGTTTGATGATGATAATTTTAAATCCAAATACTTGATAATCAATGCTGAATTAAATTTTTTTTGTTAACAAAAAAATCTGGTACACTTGTAACATGTTTCTAAGCATAGAGGGTTTTAACAATAAATGTGTAGAGATCTTGTATTGATTTGTATTGCAGTTACGCAGTGTAGCTGGCATCGCTTCACAGTACACCGTGTAAAACATTTAGAGAGTTTTTGATGTACATTTTACGCAGACATTCAATACTATGTAAAGAGATAAAATTGATGAATTATGCATAAGCATTCACATTAAAACACAATGAGACTCGATCCTAGAGATGTTGCATTCTATAGTAAAATAATAAAACATTTATGTACCATATAGACACCAGCTCTTGTTCTCGGCTGGTAACAATATACTATAACTTTTGTTCACAATTAAACAATCAATACCTCAAATACAAAAATAGAATTTTATGTATTTCCAGAACAATTAACAAACCACATACATTAGTTACACATAGGTACAGAAATTAACAAGAGCACTGAGAAACACTTTGGCAACGCCCACTAATAGCCGACGCCCACTTTGTGTCACACCCACATCCTGCATGGTCATACGGCTGTGCCGAACTCATCCACCGTGCCCGGTTTTGGGAGCGAAAGTTTAGGTATGGTTTCACTACCACTACTGCTGGTAATAGACAAGGACATGCTGTCTCTGGAGTTGAACACACGCGGGGGTTTCTTTGGGGGCATCACTGGCCCAATGTTATTGGCTGAAGCACTTTTGCCACGTACAGAGGGGTTGAGGGGTGGGGTGGAGGTAGACTGTTGGGAACAACGTGACATTGTGCTGTAGGGCGTGAATGATAAATATGTGTCATAAGAACTCATCGACGGCAAATAGCGTGAATTAAGTGTGTGAGATTTAGGAAAGAATGCAGGAGTATAAATAGAACTCCCCGTGCTTGTTTCGTAAAGCAGATCATGCGAGTCGCACATGATTGGGGAACAGTTGTCCAGAAGGGGTGAAGTCGACTCACATTGCGACCCGTCACTCCCTTTAGTCCTATTAACCCCAGTATATAACTGGGTCATCTCATCCGGTTCTACGTACTCGGACTTAAACGACACATAAGTATTATTTTCTGCTTGATCCAGATTTGACCCCACAGGAACCTGGTCATATAGTGGGTGAGGATCATAAATAGGCTCACGATCATAAGGACCACGTTCTTGGAGTTCTGTTGCCATCGATATATCCGGCTTTTCGTAGTCTTTACACTCCATTATCTCTGAATTATTAAGAACATTAGTTTTCAGATGTTCCTTAAATCTCATACTGCGTTGCTCACTTTTTTTCCTCTGATTTCTACGACACTTCACAATTGCGAAAATTATTAATCCCGACGCTAAAAGTAGGAATATAAATCCACCTATCACCGACAAAGCGATGGTGACAGTATGAGAATTTTCAGGTGACTGATTGGTCAGTTCTGACACAGGAAGTGTATAAGCTATTGGATCAACCCCGTTAAGAGTGACCATAAAGGATATTGCCACTGGCCCACGGGCATTTTCTGCTGAACACTTATATTCACCAATATTTTTTTTCTGGAAATCTTTAATCGTGAGAATACTTGTCACAATGGTTGACCCCTCAGTCACAATGACATATTTTTCTGTAATTGCCGGGTTAAGGATGTCCTCGTTTCGTGTCCACACTGGATCCACGTGTGGATTGGACATGTACTTACACAACATTTGTGTCTGACCTCCGACCTCCAGCACCACGTCCTGTCCACTAGTGTACATGGTTATCTGACACACGAAATCTTTCTCCGTCAACGATGAGAAAGCACGTGACCGAAGGTCTGTAGGACCCTGACAGACAGGCTGACCCTCCGGAAATATCCACTGGAGGATGTTATCTTCACTCTGATTGGTCGATTGATGAATAAGGTAATCCTCGAGCCAGCGCGTTTTACAATCACACACCCACGGATTACTGTATAACTTAAATGAGGTAAACCTGTGGGTAAAATATTGCACAACATTTTCGTTCATAAACTCCAAGTTGTTATGTTGTAATTCCAAATTTTCAAGATAATCCAAATTTTTGAATGCTTCATCAGCAACACTTTGCAAATAATTCCCGTCCAGAAGTAAATCCCTCAAGTTAACGAGAGGCGAGAAAGCCTCTGGCTGTATCATGTTAATCCGATTCCCACGAAGACTGAGTTTCCTTAGCGACGTTAATCCATCGAAGGCGGTGGTTGGAATTGACGTCAGTTGATTGCTGGACAGGTCCAAAACTTGTAATTGTCCAAGAAGAGAAAAGGCATTCGCTTTGATGATCCTGATGGAGTTATTTTGCAAGTAGAGTTCCGTGAGAGTATCATACTTTGCAAATGAACTAGATACCAGCTCCAACAGTTGATTATTTTGGAGGTCTAACACTTTTATGTTATGATGGAGATCAAAGGGTATATGTCCTAGTGCCCGGCTACTACAGTTGGCCGAATAGTAGCCGTCCTCCATGACGTACACCTCGTCACATGGTATGTGCATCAGGTTGACACGAGGCACAAACATCACAAACACTACAAACACGAAAACACAAAACATTTTCTCGTAACTCTCCATAGTTACCCCATGCTCCACTGTTCAGAGAAGTGCCGTCTGCTCTGCTCCTCCTCGGCTACTGTGTGTATATTGTCCCTGCTCCCTGTCAGGCACCCAGTTTATCACTATGTATTTGGGCGAAGGCGTCTGTCATGTATCACAATGTATCGTGTCCCCGACAGAACGTGGGCCATGCCATTAATTGTTGAACATTTAGATCTGTGTCCACTCTTGTTGAGTCATTCTTCGATAATGTCACCAATATCTGATATTCCGTGGCCACTGGGTAGTAGTAGTTCACAAGCCTCCTCCATTGATCCGGACAGAAGCTGGTGGTGGCAGTGTGCAGGCATCCCCTTATACCCTGGTTAATCTGAGACAAGTTGTGTGTGTAATTTGCAATAAGGCTGCGTGGGTTCCCTCGCTAATCCTGACGTGGTATTTTACTCCTCACATGGCAGTGTGCTACAGTCCTGTCAGCATCTGAACCTACAACACATGAATATAAAAGAAAATTGATTCCCCGGCCACAAATGAATATATATAGAAGTGTAAAGCTTGTACATAGGCAGGCTCAGAACCAGCTTTGAGCCGGCTTCTATGATACAAAATGATATACTGAGCAAGCTGGCTTCAAGTTTTAAAATTTCAGAAAATTTGTGAAAAACTATACATTTAAAATGTCTTAATTTACAAAACTAAATTAAAATTAAGAAAAATATATGAAAAATTGTTCTCACAATATTTCTAAACTTACATAACTAAATTTCTGTCTGGTCTATTTTATAGACTGTTGAGGCAATATTTATTATAAGGACATACATTCAACTTTATTGCTTAACTATAATTTTCAAAATATAATTTGATACCAAGTGACATGAAGCAGTGAAATTATAGCATATTGAACAAAACAATGACTATTAAAAATGCCTGCAAGAAAGAAAACAGACTTCTATTACGACAGTGTTTGGCTGGTCCAATGTTACAGCATGTCTGTAATCGTGACTTCCTATCCCTCTACCAACTTCCTGGTTCTGTGATGGCCAGAACACATGTACAGACATTTACTGGGGCGTAAGTGGTCCCCTTCGAATTCCCCCTCCTCCATCCCACTTCTATAACCCCCTTCCCCCAAGTACACACATGGACTTGAGCATAAGTGGTCCCCATACCCCTACCCCTACCCCTCCCCCTTCCTTTACCACCACTGTAAAGACATCCAGTGCCCTCCGCCACTTACCCCCCCCCCCCCCCTCCCTATTCACACACAGGGGGGTGAGGTTACCAGCTGGGTATTGAGTTCACCTTATTAATCACACAAAATTAGCTAGGTGTTTATCTCATTTGTAAGAACCCCCAGTGGGGGTCTGATGGATGAGATAGAGAGATGGTGCTACAGTAGCACACTATAGTCAAGTACAGGAGAGTTACAGGGTATTATGGGGGATAGGATAGTACTATAGTCTAGTAGGGGAGGGGATACGAATTATGCTTCCTTTCCAAATCTTTTATAATTTTTTCAATTCTTTGTATCATAAATAAATTATTAACAAAATGGTTTGAATGTTTTCAGAAAATGGAGGGGTTTCTCAGAGAAGAATTTATGTAAGCTGTAAGCTTGTTTTCAAATTCTTCATCTTTTGGTGTCATGAATAAATTATTTACAAAAATAGATAGGAGAGGGAGGAGGGGTTTGCAGAGAAAAATTAACATACACTTGTTTTGTAATTCTTCTATACTATATTTCAATTCACTCTATCATGAACAAATTATTCATACAAAAAATATTGTTTACACTGAATTTCCAGTTTTAATATTCAGTATAGGTATGGGTTTGTGTGAACTATTAGTCAAAAGAAGTGTCATACTTAAGAAGGAAAGCTGAAGGATTGGGATAGAATATTGGTAAAGTGTTCTGGTGGTAAGGGAGGCGTTATATAAGTGATATGGTTGTATCTCTCCCATCACTGGGAGAAGAGGGAGGCGGGGTGGGGGTAGAGAGGGGGGGGGGGCAGATCATAGAAGTCTGATAATATGTCCCTCCATCTGTTCCTATCAAGATCCTAAAAACCCTTCTTGCATGGGGCAGATACCAGTAATGACTTCCACAGATGAGGCCCCATAATCAGACCATGTAATCAGGAAAGGGTACGAAAAAATGGGGAAATGAGTCAACTCGTCCCACATTTCGTGGGAAAAAACTGGAAATTAGTCATGTCTGAAATCTCCGGCTGTCTTGTTTTGGATTTTGGATTTTCAAAAGGTAATAGGACTCCAGCATGCTAGAGAAAACGTCAAAACAGAAAGAAATGTTTTATGATTCGGTCACACTTCCGCAGATATAAATGTAACTGACGGACCATCAAACTTAAAATGTTTATAAAAAAAATTTAACACGATTTAAATGGCATTAGTCATTTAAAGTGCCATTATACATTTATATCGGTAGTTGAACTGTTAAGAAACTGTCAAATTGTAAGAACTTGTTTTTTAATGGTGTCAGTTTTCAGAGTCGCTTCAAAAAATACCCAGAGCTTGCTTTGTTTGAAGGTGTCAGATTATAAAAAGATTAAACAGTGCATTTTTCAATATTATTCCTAATTACCTGAAAAATGTCAAACACAATTTGTACTGAGGGTAAGTTTTACCTGTAAAAATTAGTCGAATCTTTTATGAACACTATAAGCTTTTAATCTAAGTTGGATTTAAGAATTTCTCCAGATTTTTAAAATCTGAATTCTATACACTTGAATTTGAGAATATTAAAGAGGACAAGTTTTTGTGAAAAATTGATAAGAGGATGAAAGTTGACAAATATTTGAACATGTGATTCTACAGAGGGTCTTGAGATTTGAGATCACAGGACTCCATAGAAGGCTTCCTTGGTGTTATTTACACAAGATCCTTCTACAGCATCCGATATCTAACCAAAAATCAATTCTGTCTATCTAGTTGTAAGCGGAACAAGCTATGTTGTGGGCACTATTTCTAGTAAAGTGTGTTCCCTGTAGGTCTACATATTGTTTATTATTAGAGTATGGGGGTGACTGACTCCATACACAATTTTTATCTAGGAACACAATATTTGTTGAATACAACATTTCTCGGTATGTATTTCCTGGGGAATTGTCTATAGATCTGCGGGGAATGGTTTCCGAGAAATCTTTATAGTTTTGAACTTTGATAATCCACTTTAAAATTTCTTCCAATCAAAAGTGATTGGATGGCTTGGAGAATACTTTGTATAGAAAAAGGCTAGTTTGTCCCCTGAAACACATGCTGAATCAGGTGGGACATCCTTGTCCAGATAAGTGGGGACTGGATTAACTCATTCACCCCAGTTTTGTAATGAACTATTCTAACCTTTGCATTGGAAGAGTTCAAATGTGTCTTCAGGGGTGAATGAGTTAATTAACTGCTTCTGCTGAACATTTATGACAAAATTTCATATTTATGGGGTATTTGTATAGCTAGATATGGTATGGCCAGTAGGGTTTTGTGATCAGGTAATGAGGGATGGGGGTGGTATAATTAGTTTTTCCTTCCCTGGTGGTTACATGGATATTTGAAGGAAGGAACTAATATTGGTAATGAGGGGGGAAGCCACCTGCTGTATCAGAGTTCATCAATAGGTGGCACAATTTCAATAGGTGGCGCTAATTGTGCCACCTACTGTGCCACCTGCTGAAGCAGGCTATAGCTACTGACTATTGCCATCCTGCAGCTACAGGTTCTTGCCACCCATTGATTGCCACCCCTATGTGGCCACAAGTTGCCTTGTATAAGTTTCATTACAAAAGTGCAGAGATAGCATCCATTATGTCAAAAATCACCTCCACAACATCCAAAATTAGACTCATAGTGCCATAATATTGTTCTCCATATAGAAAAAAAAAGTTAATGAAAAAATACGGAAAGTACATGTGGTAATTTGATAGCACCAAATGTAACAAAAATAGCTAATATGTTAGCTCCCTGGAGTACATTGAGCAGTATATATATACCTACATGTACAGAGTGCTATCTGCCTCAGGGACAGCTGGTAACTGGTCTTCGCTCCACACTTCTGGGAGCGTCACATTACACCCCCCATGATAAGCTATATTATAATGTAATGTCACATTACACCCCCTATGCTAAGCTATATAATGTAACATCACATTACGCCCCCTGTGATAAGCTATATAATGTAACTGATTAGTATTTCACTTGAGTGTGATCAATACCCAGTCAAATTAGATAAGGTGGTTGCATAATCTCACACAGAAGTTACCCAGTAGCTGTGAAGTGTGTGGACTGTCCTGGGTCACTGCATGAGTTACAGAAATCAGAAACACAACCCAACCCAACCCCATCCCCCACCGCCATCCCCACCGACTCTTTTTTAAAACCCTCCTTTACTCCAATAACACACAAACTTACAACTGTTCTCCCAACTTGCAACCTTATTCCCCTTTACAAAATTCATCTTTCCAATAATCTCCAAACTGAAGTCGCCATCAACAAAAGTCACCGTCCACACAGAAATTGCAACAATCTCCCACCCCCACTCCTCCCTAGAAGCCATTTTGTCTATAAGTCTCCAGGATACACACACTCATGGTGTTCATATCTGCCTCTCTGCAGATTAAGTAACTGACTTCCATGAATTAAAATCATACAAAGACCCAGATAAGACATGTTTGAAGAGGATTAAAATCCGTTGTCTGGCAAACCCCTTCCACTCGGTAGTTAAGAGTTTCAGTGTATTCATTGTTGAAGGGAGGTGAATGGGGTACATGGAAATTTGAGGGTGTGGAAGGATGGGGGGTCTCCAGAGGTCCCTAGACTTTTAGTAGCTAGACGTTATGTAACATCAGATTTATTCAGATATATTCACTGTCGTGATAAATTTGTCCTCAAAGGGCAAAAATGGTTGAAGTTAAAATGTCCCTGCATACCATATTAGCAAGATTGAGTAATGAAAACCAAGTCTTATAATATGTATTGCATTTGTAAGAATTTTTTAAAGTTAGGGGTTGTAAAGGGTGAGAGTGTCTTATTTTAAGTGGTCCCTTTGGCAGCCAAAACACTATAAAACTAGCTGGAGTTTACAGTACGACTATAGAAGATTGGAAAGGGCAGTTTAATTGGGGGTGGGAAGGTCCCCCGGAAATGCTGAGGGAGGAGGGAGAAATCCTCAGGTCTTTAAGCTCCCAGGCACGTGTCGGAGATCAGTAGGCTTTCCTATATTACACCTGACAGGTTTACAGGTAGATGGTGTGACGTTAATTAAAATGTACAGCACCTAATTAAATACACCTGTTATAAATTATTAAAGCCCTGTCCATTTCCGGGATCTAATTTTCGTTAACCCTTGCATCCCTTCTCCTCAATGTAGAATGTTCCAGATGAATGGCTGGATCACCATATTATTGACTAGTAGGGGAAACAGGAGAGAGTGTTAATAAAACATCTGCTTCTACATGCTCATCCAGTTTATATTGATGCCCTTGGATTAATCTTGCTCTAAAATCTTGTTCTACATTTTACGATAAAATCATTGTGTTTTTTTGTAGCCAAGAATGTGAATTGTAAAATATACATAAAATCTTCATGGGAAAATTTTACATTTTCAAACATAAGTGTTTGAATGCAATCCTGAAACTTCAAACAATTCAATTTCAGGTAGAATCTTGATTTGGCATTAAATTGTATTTTGAAGTATGAAGTATTTTCTTTATGGTAACACATTGGGTTTATCATCATCCCTACGATATTCTGATGTGTCCTTGGCAGTGTCTTTCAAAGCATCATCAACTTAAGGAGGTATGCTACCTTAATGTGGTAATACACTGTATCTTCTTTTACAAACAAGTTCCACCGTGAAGGGACCTTTAAATTCTCCTACTGGTATATATGATAGACAATGTGGACATGGTTAATTTGAAAATTGATCACACATTTGAAAATACATATTTAATACATTGATATTGAGAACGCTCTTATAATTCTCATTTGCTTGACTAAAAACACAACTATGCTGATATGTTGAGCAAACTAGCATCAATGCTTTACAGAAAAATAAACATTTAACCCTAATACAGCTGTATTTACATTTGTCAAAATATTGAAACAAATCATGTCTTCATTCAGAATAATCCAAAATAATAATGAAATTTTTATAATCAATATTTGACATTGTTCCAAATTTTGATTTACTCGTTTCTTAAATCCCAAATAAAAAATCTGAACTAATAGTTGAGATTTTAAATTATCACTCAAAAAATTGAATAGTGTAAATTGAATTTGAAAGTTTTTTACATGTTCTGAAACAGCACTTAAGCGTTGTTAACTTAAACAGGCTGATGAACAATTTGTCCCTGGTCAGACGAAATGTCCCCGTTTTAGAGTACTTACTTGTAAATATCTGTGTAAATATCCATGTAAGTATATCTGTTCTCCTACATGCTAACCACACAGAGATACCACCATGTACGGCTTCACTAACTTTAGTGCACTAGCCTTTTATTTAAACCCACACACACGCACACTAGCCTGTAGCACCGGTAATGGCGGAAATCATTATCCAGCCTATACGTATCTGTACCAAGAATTACATCATACCCTAATCTTTGAAAACACGAAATATGATGTCATATCTGGCCAAACTCTTTCGAGTTCCAAAGATCAAGAGGCTTGCTATCAGTCAATTAGGAAGTGTACCAGTCCTCGTTATGTAAAACCTAACAATATATCCTACAGTGGATAAGACAAAAGCGCTGACAAATCGTTAAAATCAAATAATACGTTTAGTGTAAGATATAATTTTACAATTTTAAGTCAGTGTTAGGTAAGAATACACCAAAAGCTGGAAGTGATCAGATTGGAGATAAAACACGTAATGTCTTAGTGTGTGTGCCAATAATCACGCTCTGACAGGTGTATAGCAGTGTATGTGTGACGTGGAAACTAGGTACTATCAACACTGTTGGGATAGAAGACTGAATCAGCTTCCAACCTTGGACTGCTGTCTATAGCCCTGTCAACACAAGGACAGGAGAACCAAGACAGTAATACCCTTCCGACAGTATAACCTTCCTTGGACTGCTGTCTATAGCCCTGTCAACACAAGGACAGGATCCCGAGAACCAAGACAGTAATACCCTTCCTACAGTATAACCTTCCTTGGACTGCCTTCTGATTGTATAGTGAACTGGACTTGCCTTTAGACCATACCTGTTATCCTGGTTTCCAATCTTGTTCGCGTCTGAGAACACTGATTGGAAAATGATGAGACGAAGAAAACTCCGGAATTAATCGTGTGTTTAGAATACGAGATTTGATTTACTCCTACTCTCGAATGTAAAGTCAAGTCAGAGCATACACCGAAATAATAAACATTAATTACTCACAGAAACAAGACCGGCACTCCTTGTCTATCGGTGATCAACTCCTGCTCCAAACAGAAGCCACACCCAGAGACTGTAATCTTGCAGATAGCTCTCCATGCCCTTTAATTGTCAATCCAGATAGCCCTCAACACCCTAATGTATGGCCAGATAGGCTACGTACTGTATGGCTCGGTACCCTCTCCGGTCCTATATATGTAGCCAGATTAATAACCCACTGTATGGCTAGCTATAATATAGATCCCATACCATTATAATGAGGTATCTCGGCTCATTATCATCCCATCCTAGTACTGACGCTTCACAACCCAGCATCACTGCTATAGCAAACTCATAAAAGCAGCATATGATTTTCAGTGTTAGTTTATGTCCGTATCCATGACGACCAGGTGTAATTGAAAATGTCACAATCAATCTACAGCTATACCTGTGTGTATGTATAGGTAGACTGCCCTACAGTCAATAACACAGAAACCAATACTTCACCCACCTATTGTCACGTTTAAGAGACAGGTGATTTGATCAAAAGCTGATTGTCAAGCTTTACGCAATACAGACGGAATTTTAACACTTTGTTTTTCTGCACAACATTATATCGTCACAGTGATGATAATTGTACCATGCTACTCGTAACGACACAATATTGTATATTTACGCATGGCATACAGGTACGCTAACGCAGATGTTACCGAAAGATATATTTGTATTTAATTAAGGAAGTGCAAATCGACTATTCCGTGTTAATGTTATTACAACCCAGAGTATTGTTTACTTCCTTTGATATGTATACCAGAGCTAACGGTTGAAGGGTTATATACCTGCAGTGTTATAAATTTTATATTTTTGTACACTGTATAAGCAAGCAAATGTTAAAATCAATCTTTTGAAGTGATTTATATAGGTAGTTGTTCCTTACATTTCATCAAAACTGTTGTAATGTAAATAGACAGCTGTTAATTTACAAATAAGGTGAAAAATATACAGATGTCGCTAGATAACAGAATTACACATTGACTAAGGTTTCACTGTACAAGTAAGGGAAAGCCTGGTAAATATTGATCTGAATGTATCAATAGCAAAAATATTATTGGATTAGCATTCTATTATTTTGTATAAACCTGAATATGTTCTTCAGTAGTATGATGTCTTAGAGAAGTCGACCATACTGATGTAGAAAACATGTCACACAAGACACAATGGGTTTATATATTGTGAGCGATATTCCAGCTCAGCAGGAGTGATATTGCTAGCTCCGAAGGTCTGTTATTATACCTATACACTATACTGAACAGTGATGTATACCAGGGTAACAGCTGGTGTGCCGACAATCACATCTATATTACAACATTCCTTACCTCTGACAATTAACTTCTCTAGCCAGGTAACGATAAAGGTACAATCCTCCCTGCCCATGTGTCTTAGGTCATGTCAGTTTCAGTAACCTTGGCGAGTCTGTAAAATTCTCCCTTCATTAGGTAATGTCGCTTTCAGTAACCTCTGAGAATTAGTAACACTCCCATTGCTAGTTTCCTGCATCTAAGAATTACTGAAATCCCTCATCATTTATGATTAGTTCATGTTAGTTTCGGTAAACTTGGAGAGTTTGTAAAAATCTCCCATCATTAGGTCTTTTTAGTTTCCTACATCTGAGAATTAGTAAAATCCCTCATCATTTATAATTAGGTCATTTTAGTTTCGGTAACCTTGGAGAATCAGTAAAATCTCCCATCGTTAGGTCATTTTAGTTTCCTACATCAGAGAATTAGTCATGTATCCCATCATTCTATGCAATTTACAAGGTACAAGGATCATTATAAATTATATCTATATTTCCGTATCTTTGACGATAAGTAATTTCTGCTATATTTGTTTTAAAGTGTTGATTTCCTTAACCTCTCAAAGTTTCCTGAAACCTCTTGACAATTAATTTGTAATATTTCCTATTATTTTGAAGTGATCAGGATTGTCCATATCGTTATTCCGGGTTTCAGTTTTATTTTCTCAGTTCCTGTGACCTCTTACAATTATAAATACTGCTTATCATTCCTGAATGATCAAGATTTTCCATTTCATTATGGAGTTTGTCAGTTTCTGTAACCTAGCTTTCACAGTTTCAGTTACCACTGGACAATTAGTAACATTTCCTAGCATTCTCAGGAATGGTAAAAGTTGTCCATATCATTATATGAATAATGTCCGTCTCCATAACCTTTGACTATCAGTAATGTCTGCTTTTATTCTAGAGTTATCAAGTTTGTCCACATCGTTATGAATTATGTCCGTTTCCATGACCTTTGACAAATAGTAAGGCCTGCTTTCATTCTGGAATGATCAAGGTTGTCTATTTCATTATGAGTTATGTCTGTTTCCTACCCTAAACAATTAGTAACATTCTGTAATGATCATGTACCTCCAGCTAAGTCCGTTCTTGTGTCGGTCACATCAGTTTTGGTCTCTGTTGATTAGCCTCACTTCTGCAGGTGTAGCAGAATTATTTGCTCAATGATAGGGTAAAAATCATTGTTATATTGTAAGGGTATGTTACTTCAGTGGGGGTTCCTGTAAGTTAGGGTCCTAGTACTTCTAAGGTATATTGTATATGCACTTAAATTTTTTCCACAATTTTTGAATGAGTTTCGTTGTCAAAATTGATGCATGAAATCCCCCAAAGCCTAATTCCCATTATGTAAATGAAGTACTTTAGCTGTTAAACACACCATGTTGAAACTATAGCTTTGCATGTGTCACCCCCTACCTGTACATTTGTACCTTACAAGACATGGAGCATGCACTTTGCAAGTTATATTCACAATGTGCATGTTTAAACAAATTTTGCGTGTGTCACTCCCTACCTGAACATTTGTATCTTACAAGTCTGGAAGCATGCGCACTGGAAGTGTAATTTAGAACATGCATGTTTTAACTGATTTTGCATGTGTCACCCCATACCTGTACCATGCAGGTCTGACTCAAAAGAGACTTGAAGCGGTCGTATGTCATACCTGTATATACCTGTCAGATAATGCAGGTAACTGACAGAACAGAGCTGTACCAGTAAGACTACAGTTTTATCAGTTTGACAATTTTATAGATGCGACACTGCATTACTCATTCTCATAATCATCAGGTGCACAATGAAAATATGGGCAATTTCTGATCATTTTGTGGTTTTAAGTCAGCACCCTGAAACGAAGCTTTATTTATTCAAGCCAATTTCAATCTGTTCTATACATATGAATCATAATATTTTTATTATAAGAATTTTTTTGTTAATTTTTTTCTGAGAAATACATCATCTACCATGACGAAAAGAAACTTTTCATTCCAAAATTGTGAAGTGTGAAATAGACAGATTTGCCTCATCATGGCTTTATTGGCTAAAGTTAATGTTGATCCAGTGTTTTAGGAAAATTTGCTTGAGAAGTCACAAAGTAGGTACTGTTAAATCAATTTTTCAGAAATTATTTTATCAAAACTTAATAAAAATGTATATTTCACTGGTCCTGTCTTCAAACAATCATCAATTGAATCTCAATTTATTGCATCTTAATTGTTAATTTTGATATTTACGTTAACATTTTTTGTATTATTTTAGGTAGGGTTAAGTTAACAATGCTTTCAATAATTGGTCTGGTTTGTATGCTTACTGATCCTACAGATCACAAAACTAAAGCCAGCTTCTGTTTATCAGTGTTTAAACAGAGCTAACTTAATCTATAAACAAACAGTTATTTTACATCTTCCCTTGTCTTGTCTTCAGCAAATCTGAATGAAAACACTGTTCACCCACTGTATTAGAAATCTATGTAAATCTATAAGCAAACAAGATTGTTTTTCGTATCCTACATCCTCAACCGAGATCTAGAATAATATCATATACCTGTATTATTACTGGCAGAGGTTTCTTATGATCAAACAGATTTATTTTTAGAAACGATTATGGTGCTTCTCAGAATACAGTCAAACATCATTATTCATCAAAATCGTTTTGGTTCTATGTCAAAGAGTTCAGAGAAATAATGATTTGTCTAGATAAATGTGGCGAAATACATAAAGCAATCATCACCTACTTCATTAATGATTTATCTCCCTAGCTCGCTAATGGGTTTCTTTCTTCATTGGGTATTTATGGGTTTGGTTAATTTATTGTGATAGAAGATACTTTATATATACCTTGTACATATATATCCAAGCTCTCCGAGTCTACGAATGAATCCAATTGTACTGAAATGAAATTTGTATATCCTGGCGCATCGTTCGTATACTTATCAATTGTGACACGTAGTTACCTGAAGATGTCTAGATCCCGACTAGCCTGTCTATACGTTTGTGACAGCTACATGTAGATTAGACCCAGTTTTTATCACAAGTGTACCCAACGACCCTAACTGTGATAACCAAAATTGAAACGGAAAGTTTGTGACACAGCTGTTGATAGGACGTTAGACAATACTAAACCAAACCAAACCATCTGTTACAACAGAAGTGGACATAGGACTGCTCTTTGTCTAATACCCTTGATTTATGTTAAATATGTAGATAGCTAATGGAGTAGACTGGCCACCGTCTCTAGAATATTAAATAATTAAGAAAAAAAAATTAACTCTAATAATTTTGATCACTTGGATG
>JAUMHH010039668.1:0-10043 GCA_032359455.1 Chlamys rubida
AATCGAAATAATCGAATCGTGGAACAAATATCGAGATACGTATCGAATCGTGGGTAAAGTGTATCGTGACAGCTCTAATATATATATGCCTCTCTGTGACCAAAAACATGAGGCATTCTTTACTTTACAAATCCACATATTATGCAGAAAAGACTCCCTTTTGCCTGATCTTTCTGCAATTTTACAGTGAGATTTTCATGCCTTTAAGTACAATTTCACTCACTGTAAAAGCAAGGAGTACAAACAAAATTTACATATGTTTCTTTATAAAACTATGTCTCCCATTCAATTTTTACAAGCATTAATATATACTGGATCAGACAAGGCATTTAGTTACGTTTATATAGGATCCAGTTACACAGTTTTCATAATTTTTTTCCAGATTTCCTTATTTTCATTTTCAATTAATTTATTGAAGAAAATTCACATTGGATGAATTGCAGAAAATATATAACTTAATAAGAACATTTAACAGGAAATTTGAAGTTTAATATTATTTCAGTTAGTTAAAATTCACACAGATAAGTTTTCTGGTATCAGGGCTTATTTGAATTAATTTGCAGTAAAATCCCACTTTTTATCATAGTGATCAGTTTGAATATTACCAATAATGACCAGTTTGAAATATTTTTTTAAATATACTGACCAGTTAGATTTTTTTTTCAAATATACTGACCAGTTAGATTTTTTTTTCAATCATAATGACCAGTTTGAATATTTTTTTATCATTATACTGACCAGTTTGATTGATTTATTATTATACTGACCAGTTTGATTGTTTTATTATTATACTGACCAGTTTGATTGTTTTATTATTATACTGACCAGCTTGTGTTTGTTAGTGGTGAGGTCCCACTTTTTGATACACATGTCCCGGGACCCACTGAACAGTGTGCTGCCGTTGACGGCCAGGGACTGGATGCCGTCGTAGTGGGGCGGCTCGAGGTTATGTTTCGGTACCATGATACCAGCTCTCTCCTCCAGTACTTCAAATACCTACAACACAGCAGTATTACACTAGGACCCGATGTTGACATGCAATTGATATAGAAATGTTATAACTTATTACTTTTTTCAGATTTGTTTTCATATTTTTTTCGTTTAAATATAAGTACAAATATCTATCTTCAAATTCTTAAAAGAGTGTGAACTTTGGAATGGTCTATATAGTTCTAACTAACTCTCTATGAGAAGAATAACAAATCCAGTTTTATATTTTGCATTTTGTTTATGGCTACAAATATTGCTTAACTAAAAACTCAAACTCTGCCAACTATAAGTATTATGATAGATATATTGAAACAGAGAAAAAGTGGTAGATTACCTCATTCACCCCTGAAATTTCATAATGGACTATTCCAACCTTTGAATTGGAAGGGTTCAAATGTGTCTTCAGGGGTGAATGAGTTAAAGATTTAAGTTGGAGCCAGTGAGGTGGATGAACAACTGCCACTATATAATGCCAAAAGCTCACTCAGCCTCTGCACAGGTGAGCTAAAGATACATTGTGTATTTGTGAGGAAACTTTTTCACAGTTTTAAATGGTCAGAAATGTGATGAGCACCTATGATGATCCTCCTAAATGACAAATATTTTCACTCATCTCTTAATTTTCTCTGAAGATATAGTGATGATTAAAATATAAAACATTAGAAAGAAATGAAAATATAAGCTTGACAGTTAATCAGTCAGTGATATCAGGCCATATGCTGGAACCAATTTGTACAACTATGTAGACTGGAATAGTCCATGTGAAGACATAGGAAAACTCTTGAAATGTCCAGTGAATTGCTAGCTATTGTTCGGCAAGATAATATTTACAAACCAATTCGAAGATGCGAGTATTATGTTCCTTTTGGTAAATAGTATTTCTAATGTATCCAGATTCTATGAAATGCCCCATTGAAACTCATAACATAGCAAATATTTTGTTTTGTAACTAAGATCACACTGCGTACCAACAGACGAGATATGTCAATGAATTTGGATTGACAGATTAAGCAACTTGTAAACAAAAAAATCAAACAAATTCTGAAGTGTTTAACTTAATTAATTTTAACTTAATTAAGTGTTTTAATTGTATGAAAATAATAATTTTAACTTTACTTACATTAGTTACATAATTAATCATATCAGTGATAACTATCATTAGGGTTACATCATTCAACCCACACACACACACACACACATATCCTGACGATACAAGATTTAGCCCTGTACATCTACACATCCCAATTAGGACACAGTGGTACATAAGTACCTATATTATCAACAATACTTCCTTTTAGCACAATTGTGATATTATACAAGACATTCACACCATAACATGAAAGTTAAGTTTGAAATATTTCTACAAAACTTCGTTTTTAAAAAAACTTGCAGTATAAATAAGATGTTGAAAAAGTCTGACCTATAGGGATTGTTAAACTACAAAATAGCTGAATTCCATTTGATTATGTAATATTTTAAAAGAAACTTAATAATTTGAACAAAGTTTAACGAATCCATTGTTCTTAGATTTGTTTGTCTATTACACGAGTTCAATAATGTTTGAATTAATGGAATAAAGTTTATCTTTTGAAATTTTACTCTGGGTTGTAAACAAAAGGTCATTTGTCATGCAAGTTTTGATAAACAAAGATAATATCGCAAAGAAATCAAAGCTCCTGACAGAAAGAGATTGTACCAGTTCTAATCCTGGTATTTACAGTACAACTCCTTATGTGAAACCTGTTGAAAGTGTCACCTGCATATGACAACAGTTCAAATCATCTGTAGTTTTAAACTCATTCATCCCTGAAGAAACATTTGAACTCTTCCAATTTAAATGTTGGAATTGTTCATTATGAAATTTCTGGGGTGAATGAGTTGAACAATTTTTCTTTTTGACGTAAAATCTGTCAAAACTTTGAATGTATTTTATATATTCTAACATGCAGTGAAATCCAATCAACTATTTACCATTATTATTATTATTATGCAGATGTCGGATTGCACAGGTTCTACTTTACAGTAAACAACATACCATTAAAATGCTAACACCACCAATATTTGATTAAACAGTGCGAAAAATTAAGAGATACCCTTTAACACAAAACTGAAAATACCTTCGTGTCTGCATTTACAGGACAAAATTAATACAAGTTGAGAATTTCTACTGTAAATTTACATCATTTTCTTGAGTAGTTTACATGTAATCAAAATATCTTGGACAAAATTTACATCAGAATATTATATGAAGTTTCAAAAATGTAATTTTTAAATAATATTTAATCTCAAATAAGACCTTTTAATAACCATCAAGAAATGCTACGAGCTAGTGAACTTATCTAATTTCTTTAAATTAGGTGCAAGCTTTTAGAAAGATTTCTCATTCAGGTAAACAAATCTAAATGAGCAACTTTTTCTAATAAATGAAATACTGATTTATATGAAAACAGATTTTGATCTTTAAGGGTCCCTTAGAAAATGGTGCTTTTAATAGGTGCAAATAAACTTTAAGTCATAAAAAAATATAATTATGAATATGGCATTTTTTTTATAATCTAGAACAAAATTATCACATGATTTGCATACAATAATACATTGTATAATTGGACGAATACATGGACATTGTATATATAATAAAGTTATGTACAAATCTTTGTATAAACATAATCTGGATTTCTTATATACAATCAATGTTTATTGCACATGAACTATATCTACAATAACAATTGCTCATTTAGGAAGTGAAGGAGAAGAATAAACACAGGACTTCAAAATTGGAGGAATCTTAACTCATTCACCCTAAAAGACACATTTGAACTCTTCCAATTCAAATGTTGGACTAGTTCATTATGAAATTTTAGGGGTGAATAAGTTAAGATAAAAAAAAAAAATCTTGCATCTTTCAGAATGTTTAAATCAACCCCCATGAGTCCAGAAATCACATCAAATCAAATGCTTGATTTAATATATTTTTGAAAACAAATATGTGCATCATATGAGCCGAAACAAAAAAGTCTAATAGCAGAGTAAATTTTGTTAATATACATACCAGTAAATATCCATTCACAGAAATTGTGAACAAAATTAACATACATGTTTTGTAAGCTAATGCCAGGGGGCCACAGTATGCTTGTTCTAAGATATCAATTTTCCTTCATTACAAAAGCAAAATTATTTAAACAGAATGAATTTCCGCATTGGTAACAAAATAAAATATGACACCAGTATTAACATTACATTGAAATACGTTTCTCGCGTCACAACTGACAAACATTACAGTGAACATGTCATTCAGCCCATGCAATTGATCACCGAAATATATTACGAAATCTGACAATTGCAGGACTAAATGTGATATTGTGACAATTAAAATGTTTTGACAAAAAGTTTTAAGACAAAATCTTGACCACAAATAACAATGCATATGATCAATTACAACCATATTTGTCTATTTCACATGGAAATGGATTTAGCAATTATCATTCATTGTCTCATCAAATATACCATACCATGAAATGAAAAGAACAATGATATTTATGGGTATTGCATTGCTCAGTTTTGATTTTTGTACTTGGATTTCTTTCTAATTTTGAAAAATTATAGTAATTTCTAATTGGACATTATATGTTGGTATCATATCTACTTGAATATAGTCTCAGGCCGCTCTCCCTCTGAAAAAAAGATTTGCCAGACATGAGCAAAGCTACTATTAGCTAATTGTTCATATTCATTAATACAAAGATTTTTGAGGGGAGGGCCCCAATTGATTCAAACACTTCTGCATGTAAAATAATGTTTTTCTGAATTTGAAATATATGTTTATATTTTCGAAAAGTTTGTGTGAGCTTATTTAAGTCATTCACCCCTACATGTTTAAGCTGGACTTGCCCAGTCTTTGATTTGGTAATGTTCAAATGTGATTTTAGGGGTGAATGGGTTAATTAAACCATATTTAGGTACTTCTTATGGAAATGTCAAGACAATTGCGAAATCATCATTGACCTTCAGATAAAGTGAGATTCAATCCTGGACTATCCTTATAATCAAGGTAATTAATGAAGGATAAAAGATTACTGATTTCACATAATAACCCAGAGATTGTTTAAATGTTTGTGAACAAAAACGTACATCTCCCCTTATCAGCCAACATGGATATTTACTTGGTAAGACTTTTACCTTTGACCTCGAAGGTCATGGTGACCTAAAATACAGTACACATCTTTCAAAGTTGATGCAAATATAATTCTCATTTTATCAAAACGTCTTTAATGGTTTAATATACAGTCCACAGCATGATGAATCCTTAACTCTTTTGAGCCCTACAGGCCATCCGTAAAGAAATGTTTGTTTGCAGTTTCCCTACTTGCATTTTTTTCAGTAGGTAGGATGGCACAGGGCGATTTATTTTTATTTTTAGAAATCTCATATTTTAATATAAAAACAATCATTTTCCAGCAAGAAAAAAATGTTGACAAAAAGTTCCCAAAAAAAGCTGGTCAGGAAACTGCAATTTTTTTTTTTTAAGGATGACCCTATTAAAATCCAGTCAGCAGCACTTGCACCGCCATCTTAGCAGGTGTTTCTAAGTTTAAAGATTAATTTCTATACAAAATTGCAAGAATAATACATGTATGACCATTTCACTATCCAGCCATTTTTAACTGGAAAGGGAAGTGAATGTATTCAAATTAACAGGTGTTCATTGTATATATTACAAAATATCATGTATATATATACATACAAGTACAAATGTATATGGAAAACATGGCAAATTAACAGTCTGAATATGTTTAACAACATATTAATATGCCCTGAATATTATACATCCCAGCTACACACTTTAATCCATAAAGAGTTTGTGTAGACATATGTTAACTTAAGTAATAATCCACAGGTTTCTTATATAAAATTCCAAGGCAACTATCCTTGCACACAAATCAGTAGTATATATACCACATAACCTGAAGAATATATGGGAAATCACAATCTGAACGAGGAATATATTTACGTTTGATTTGTCAAGAAAATTGTCATTGATTTAGAACAGTATTGCCTGTTTCCACTTTTGGTAACTCATGATCATCAATGATAATTAATCACGCGATTTTCCAAAACATTCTGAACACACGGTCTATCAGTACATTATAACGAATCTTTGTTGCACATGATCACATGAATTTTCGTGTTTCTATGACATCTGGTATCCGGATGTATTTCTCCTGAACTTCCATGTAAGTTTCTTCCACAAAGAAGACTTTCCGTCCTTTATTTTTGGCTGACTGTTCATGAAAACATGATTGTGATAATCTATGTCCCCCCCCGGACCAATACCACTGTCGTTGCTACTGTTGCTTCCGTTTTCATTGTGACGATTGCGCAAGAACTCCTCGTATGACCCTTCTTCACTTGATTCCACGATTCTGCCACGTTCTTTATTTCGTTTCATATAACGACCTTTGGCGGAAGTACTTGCGGTACTGCGAACCGTCCCATTTCCCATTTTGGAATCGTCGAAAGTGAATTGTCTTATCGTGTTCCGTTTCATATTCTCGTGCACTTTATCAAGCGGACGTTGTGTTTTTTTGCCGATGGGTCGGACGTCCTGAGGTGGTTTAGGACCATCTTGAGGCTTCCTCATTTGTGGTAAAGTTCCCGATTTTGAACGCTGTCCCATGCCTCGACTGTTACTTTTCGCCTTGTAGCGTTTATGATTCATTTCTTTACGCCATGTGAGTGATGTGTCAAATTCATAATCCTCTTCATCACTCAGGTATTTTGAAAAGTCCTCTCCTCCGAATTCCTCAAATATCGGTTCATGTCTTGGGGCATCAGTAGGACCACCATTAAATTTTCTTGTTGATCTTTCATCGTAATCTGGTGCGGGAATGTATGGTTCATTCTCAACATTTTGTAGGTTTTTGCCTTTCTTTTTTCTGGGCGGAGGTTTTGGTCGGTCTTCGTCCTCTTCTTCTAAAGGATAATCTGCTGGTGGAACATCGTCTATCTCTTCGACATCATTGAACCGTGGTATATCATCTATCGGTGGGTTGTCTACAAATCCTGGATTATCAAGAACCTGATGGTAGATACCACTTTCATCGTCTTTATATTTTTCCAACAATGGTGATTCTGGATGGTCTTTGTTGAAAAGAGGGTTTTCTGTAAAAGCAGTTTTATCTGGCGATGCTATCCCAGAATCCTCTCCATGGAGACCTCCACTTTCGCCAGTATGAATTGTCATTAATTGCTGATTATCTCCCATGAGAATAAAACTTTTTGGCTGTGGTGGAGGATCATTTTTCTCGCGTAGAACAAACTCAATCGGCTCAAAGTTGAACCCTGACGAAAGTCTTGAGTTATCATTTTGTTTTGGCGCACACGGCTCAGAGGTCATTAAAGATTTGGGTTTGTAGTTTCCGATTTTGGGGAGGTGGAATCCTCCCTGGGGAAGGGGAGCTGGGCCCTTTCCTGCATTTTTCTCAAAGCGTTGAATTTGTTTTCTTACTGGCGATAACGGTGCACCCTCGTCTTTATCCGTGTTCATTTCAGGAAAAACTCCATCCAAACGGGGTCGACTTTTCGGTTCCATTTTGATTTATTGCCTGTAAGAATATAAGAAAATATAATAATGATATATTGCATAATTTATTTCAAGCATATTAAAATCATGTTTTCATGTGTCATTTCTGTTCAATCGTCAAAGCAGGTAATATTTTATATGCGTAAATGTTTTTAATAGGAAAGGGTATTCAAGTGTATACTTAATCATACGCAGCTTTCAGCTTAGTATTCACATGTTTACATTTTCTTCCTCGTAATTTGAATTTATAAAGGTGATTCATTTACCACTCCACCTACAAGTCTAGATATAAACACATTTGTATTATGTATATCTATTGCAGACAGAGCGTATGATCAGAATACACAAATGAATGAGTTTCTTAACCACTGTTGCGATCTTCAAACAAATTGTTAATTCATCCAGAAGCTATAAGATTGTCTATAGGTCTAGATAAATGCATTCACTTTTAACCATTAGTCCATTCACATTTTTGTAGGGAAATGTTTTAAATCTTTGTATAAATCATATTTACTGGCAAAATATTTATACATAGATAGGCGGGGCCAGATCAGGGACATGATGTATAAAGGTCACGTTTGCAAAGAAAATCAAGATTGACCCATTACCAGTGTCGCCCTTAGGTCAATATTGTATCTGATACATGTATATCAAGGTTGGCAGTTTGAGAAAACATCATGATGAATATTGACTCAAATTCAAGATTTCCAAGATGCTTTTATACTTTTAGCCTAAACTTCCTTTTCGAGGGTACTTTCTGGTTGTTTAACATTGGGATTAGAATGCGACATCAAAGCTCTAACCTCTAACCAGTAAACCAGAACTGAACGAGTGTGTCGTGCCATGATCAGGTTTAACAGTATACCAGTAACTTTGTGTTTGAGTTAAGGAGATATGCCACCTAACACATTATACCTGTGACTTTGTGTTAGAGTTAAGGAGATATGCCACCTAACACATTATACCCGTGACTTTGTGTTAGAGTTAAGGAGATATGCCACCTAACACATTATACCAGTGACTTTGTGTGAAGAGTTATTTCCCTTTGGAGGGTTTTTAATTACATGTATTGCCATGATGTTATACTTAAGATAACTTGGGAGTAACCTATTAAAATTAATCCACACGTCTTCGTGAACCTTTCAAATGAGTTATGAATTGAATCAAGTCCAAATAATTCTTCATAAAATTTGTTTAATAGGAACTCTTTTAGAAAGGAAATAGGTGTCATATATAGGAGGTGGCATATACCCTTAAATACACCTCATCGATGAAACAACAGTATATAAAGGGTACCACAATATACTACAGCAATGATACACTATAGATAAAAATGTCATTGTTTAAACTACATCTTCTTCACAATTAGCTGAATCTGAGCAAAAAGCAAGATACAGAATTGTGTTTGATTTTAAAAGTCAAAACGGAGCATGAAATTGGGAGTCTGCCTCCAAAATAGGTACACTTATAAAGTTATCAAACACTCACAGGGCTCCAATGTAAAGTCCAAGAAATTGTGCAATTTGATTTTACAATACGTGTACTACAATATTGTTACAATGTAAGTGATCATTATTTTTGAAAAGATCCACATTTTCTTGAAAGAGCTACAATGTAGCACCCTCTTAAAGATTTTAGTCAGAAAACAATGAAATGATCATCAGATGAAATCACACAGGCATGCAGGAGTTGTATAGAGTTTTCTTACTTACACTGTCAAACACTATTGAACCATTATGTGCATTACATGAACAGCTGTTGGGCAATAATATCAACACCAGCTGGACACGATTATATTATTTCGTGGTCAATACAAATTATTTGCAATCAGTGCGATCAGGTTGTCCACAGAAATTGATTACGATTTGTTTACACAATGGAACAAAAATTACTACTACTACGATGTACTAGTATTACTACAAGCTGTGGCAATGCAACTGTCATTGAGACAGCTGTCTGCCCTTCTTCAGTACGACAGGGGCTTATCTCTGTATTTGGAAAACTGCAATCTTATAATTTTTATAGTTTTAAACTGGTATAAAATGATGGCATTTGAAACATCTAAATCCACTTTTCTTCATTCAATCTCTCAGTGTTAGGAAATTTAAATTAGGGAATTGAATTGTTTTGTGGTACAAGGAAAATTTAATCTTTTCCTTTTATCAAAATATTAAAGAAAATATCTCTATCTGGAAATGGAACCCAAAGGTTATTTTGGGCCCCAAATAAATAGACAGGATATATACATAAGACCTGATATGGAAAATCTAACCAACATGACACTGCTCTACAGTAAATATAACCAACAGAATCTATGGCAGCCCAAACACTCCTTTTGAGGTATAGTTGAGTAAATACTACTATGGAAGCCCAAGTTCAGCTCTTGAGGTACTATAAACCCTTTCACCACTGTAGACCATAATGGACTCATCCAGATCAATGCATGGTCGAGTCTACTAAAGTTACCTAGGGG
>JAUMHH010039690.1:0-10042 GCA_032359455.1 Chlamys rubida
ACAGACAAGGACAAAATATATCACGGCCTAAACACACTAGAACAAAATATAGCACAGCCTCAACACACTAGGATAAAATTTACCACAGCTTCAACACACTAGTAAAAAATATAGCACAGCCTCAACACACTAGTAAAAAATATATCACAGTCTCAACACACTAGGACAAAAGTTACCACAGCCTCAAAACACTAGTGAGAAATGTACAACAGTCTCAACACACAAGGACACATTTAACCACAGACTCAACACACTAGTAAACAATATATCACAGTCTCAACACACTAGTAAAAAATATATCACAGTCTCAACACACAAGAACACAGTATATATGATAGTTTCAACACCCAAATAAATTTTACACCACAGCCTCAACACACAAGGACACATTATACCACAGCCTCAACACACTAGAACAAAATATACCACAGCCTCAACACATTAGTAAAAAATATATCACAGTCTCAACACACAAGGACATATTATACCACAGCCTCAACACACAATAACACATCATACCACAGTCTCAACACACTAGAACACAGTATAACACAGCTTCTACACACTTGGGCCAAATATACCACGGCATCGTCGAAAAGGACAAAATGAGAATGAAGCTCCTAAAAGAAAAGAAGAGTTATTGTTATATGTTTGCACATTTCTCGCAATCACATCGGCCGTAACCTATACACGTGACCAGTCCTCAAATAATATCGATTTCTAAATATAGCCGATATGGAAATTCCCCGCAACCTGTCGTAGCGCATGTGCAGTCTGACCAGAACGCGATCTGTCAGATAACAACAGAAGATGGCTGATGGCGAATGCTTCGCCTCCTTTACATCTGAAAATTTCTAAAAAGCACTTAAGGATATGCTGTTAACATGAAAAAGGCCACCGAACACACAGTGCATGTCCTCCATGCTTATCTTAAGAAAAAGAACCTCGACAATGTCTCCGAAAGCTACGGTTTTTTTCACGGAGGCTCGCGTAAACAAATCAGAACCTTGAGAGCATTTATTTTATTTTATTGTTGAAGCATATCATTAAATAGTTATGGGCTTTTGTGCTGGTAAAAAATGATGTGCAATATCACTTTTTCAGGTTCGTATCACATCATATTTTCCAGCACAAAAATGTATAATTGTATAATGTATCATGACGTCATTTGATCCGTACATAATGTTCTACATCATATATCACGGTATAATTTGCAATCCCATTTTCTATTTTTGCGGAGTTTAAGATGATCTTATGCTTCGGAGAATTTTTGTAATTTTAGTTTTTTTATCACTACAAGCGGAAGGTTTTGTTTTTAACAGTTTGAAATAACCACAAACTTTTTAAAATCGTGTTATAGGATGAACAAAATACCGCACTAATGATGATTGCTCATGTCATTTTTTAAGTATAAACTAAATAGAGAAACTTATCTATATCCGAAAAGTTGTCTTACTCGTATGAATTGCAAAACATAATAACTAGGTATACGAGAAATAAAATAAAAAATTTAAAGCAGCAAGACAAGGATGTTTAGAGGTTCCTTTTGGTCATTTCATCTATTCATGGTCAAAATCATTAGTGACATTCCTATTCAAAAGTGTTCTGAAACATGTGTGAATAATGCTTGAAGGGAAAGGTGGATAGACGAACGTATGTAACGTTCAAAATGTACATAAATCGGCTATACAACAGCTAGTCTACACTATTCCATGTAACTCCGCTAGAATTACAACTACAAGGCTACAGCCAATCCCGGGGACTGATTATACACTTGCCTTTCAACAGGCAAAATTAAATTAGAATAAATAAAACAAAATTTATATTGCAAAATAAGAACCTAAGAGGAACACGTCAGTAAAGGAAAGGACAGGGTTTGCACTAGAATGATCTGTTTGAGAAATACAAATATAAAACAGGATTATCTATCACAAACTTAGGAAATCCGCATGTACCTGTCACGTGTAATTTACACCCGCGTCAACGAGTTTTCTAATTACTGGGCACCCCTGCAAGTGGGGGATCGGGAAAAGAATACACCTGCTATTACCCACTGCGTGTATCGTAGGAGGCGACTTATGTGGACACACTGCATAATTGGGGATTTGTTTTGGTGTCCACTATTTTGGGACACAAATGCGACCAAAACAAATCTGCTGCACCAATTGCAATATTTTGGATCTTTATTTTTCTTTCTACTTCTCACAACCTTTTATTTCCTAGTGCCTTGCTTGGCAACACCTCACTTTACGCTTGAATGTTGGGACATTCCAAAAACCTAAAAAATGGTAATTGTTATTCCCTGCTTAACATTCAGCATTGAGGGGAATGGCAACAACTGGTTCACCCGTTGTCAGTGTAATGTGACCGGGCGGAATGCTGTTTTGGGTGCTTTCGGCATGGTATTTCAGTGAGATAGCACTATAAAGTCGGCATCAGATCCGCGCTGTATCACACGGAGGCAAGCACACCAACATACCATGTCTCCTACATACACACACGCAAGCACACATATACTACACACATGGAGGCACGTCCTTAAATGACCTGATATGTTGATAGGACGTTAAACAAAATGAAACCAAACCAAACCAAATCTTATTACTGGGCATTTGTTAAAATTACTCTGACCTGTCTTATATATAGCTCATGCCCTACATCAGCCTTTCCGTTAACAGTAGATACATAACACGCCCTTATGTCTGTTAGCATGTCGAGTCAACCTCGAAATATACATTGGTTCCTTAGCGACATATATATTTGGATGCATATCTACATTTTCATTTTTGCCAAACCATCTAATAAAAAATATTCTGATTATTTGACTAAAATATCTCTTACAGAAATATAAATTCCGGAGCTGAAGAGGAGACCGCTGAGTCTATATATAGTTGCTGCTTTCGACACGTCTTTTAGGCACGCTCGACACACCTTGCGTTTGAGCCCACACTGTCAAGTTCTATTGTCTGAGTAATCAAATCTTCCGCCTTTATCAAGAGATACCGTAAATTTTTCCATTAGTATCGGGTTATTTTTTCTGAGCCAGAAAAGCAAATTTAATGAACTAAAATTTCGAATTTCCCGAAAGCTTTTAAATGCGGTCGTCGATCTTTCCCTATTTCGGTTTGATGGCATTCTAATAAATATCCCTAGGAAGGTGCTCACACGGTGAAGTAACATAAGAAGTTTGAAAAATAGTAAAGTTCACTACAAAATACAAAACAACATAAAATCAATTTTCCTAGAAACCAGATGTTAAAAGGTAAGATTGGTATTGATTTTTCACTATCTCGTCTTTTCACCACATTTGACCCATTCCATATATCTTAATATAATTTTTTTTTAGTTTAAAGTGCAGACATCATCCACAGTTAGTAAGATGGAAGATTGCCTTCGCTTCTTTAAAACACGAAAAGCTATTCCTTGTTAAATCTTTGTTGTTACTTAAACACACCTGGACAGCGGATTCATCTTTCAACGATGCCAGTGATGAACTAGTCTAATGATCATTGCATTATTGCAGTAATGTAATACTGTAATAGAGATGTCAGGAGTGTAGCGCTATCGTATCCTGTAATAGATATGTCAGGATTGTAGCGCTATCGTATCCTGTAATAGATATGTCAGGATTGTAGCGCTATCTTAGCCTGTAATAGAGATGTCAGGATTGTAGCGCTATCTTAACCTGTAATAGAGATGTCAGGATTGTAGCGCTATCTCAACCTTTATTATAGATGTTAGGATTGTAGCGATATCTCAACCTGTAATAGAGATGTCAGGATTGTAGCGCTATCTTAACCTGTAATAGAGATGTCAGGATTGTAGCGCTATCGTATCCTGTAATAGATACAAAATGTATGTCAGGATTGTAGCGATATCTTAGCCTGTAATAGAGATGTCAGGATTGTAGTGCTATCTTAGCCTGTAATAGAGATGTCAGGAGTGTAGCGCTATCTTAGCCTTGCTATAGAGATGTCAGGAGTGTAGCGCTATCTTAACCTGTAATAGAGATGTCAGGATTGTAGTGCTATCTTAGACTGTAATAGAGATGTCAGGAGTGTAGCGCTATCTTATCCTGTAATAGATATGTCAGGATTGTAGCGCTATCTTAGCCTGTAATAGAGCAGTTGGTGCATTTACTAGTCACGCCTTGCAAATAAATACCTTATGTGTTTCCTGAATAAAAGAGTTTGCTGCTACGCCATCTTAAAACCCACGTGTTGTGCTATTACTCTACAGACATGGGAAACTTACACAGAACGTATTGAATAATACTTTTTAGCGAACGACGTTCCCGGTACGAACAAAGTGCATGCCTTACTGGCAATCATAGGCCCCAAAACCTATACCCTACTAAAGAACTTGTGTTCCCAAGATAAACCGGCTGCATTTCCATACGTGGAATTGATTGAGAAGCTTACTACTCATATTTGTCCAAAACCGTCGGAGATTACTGAACGGTTTAGATTTTACAAACGCGAACAGCATGCCGGCGAGAGTGTTGCGTCATAATAGCAGAGCTACGACCACTCTCTATACATTGTAATTTCGGAAAAGCGCTTACGAATACACTACGAGACATCTTTCTCTGTTGGTCTACGCCAGGAGAACATGCAGAAACGCATTTTGGCTGAACGAACACTCACATTAGACAACGCGATAAAAACCACAGTTGCAATGGAAACAGCAAGTAGAGATGCGTGCGCGGTACAACACACTAGAGGCAAGAATGATAGTCCACAAGTCAATAAACTGTACAATAAACCTTTCACGAAACAAAACGAACCCAAGAAACCTCAGGGTTCGGACCGTCCCAAAACTCATTCTAACCCAGAAAATTGCTATCGCTGTGGGAGCACCACCCACAAGGCTGACCGCTGTCATCATACTAAAACCATATGTAATTATTGTGCTAAAGAAGGACACCTGGAGAAAGACTGATTAAAGAAGAAGCGTGAAATGTCATCACAACAGTCCAGATAAGGCTCAACCCACAAAAAGAACACATTAAAGTATGTTGAAGAATAATGTGAAGATTTTTAACCTCCAATATTCCACACGCCAACCATAAACTACAGTTACAGAGTTGATCCTATAATGGTGACCGCCTCAATCAATGGGAACCAGATCCCTATGGAACGTAACACTGGTTCTTCAGTATCTCTAATACCAGAGAACATGTATAAGGAATAGCTTAGTGATGTACCACTACAGAAGACCCCTGTTCGTTTGAAAACTTACTCAGGTGAAAATATCACACCTCCCGGAGTACTTAATGTGACAGTACATGTTCACCACCAGAAAGAAAATGTGGATTTGCTTGTCGTACCCCAAAAAGGCCCTGCGCTATTCGGTCGAGACTGGTTGAAGAAATGAAAGCTTGATTGGCTTGAAATCAAAGTACTGGAAGTACGAAAGACACCTAGAAGTACAGACAATAGGCCATCTACTTGGAAGAAAATGCCCAGTACAATTACAATTCCGGAATGCAGTTGGTTCATTTACTAGTCACGCCCTGCATAGCTGAATAGTTGTTTGTGTCAATACACAGGAATTTTACAGTTCTAGAAATGGTGTAGTCACAAGTAGAATTTTACAGTTTTATAAAAGGTTTAGTCACAAGAAGAATTTTACAGTTTTATGAAAGGTTTAGTCACAAGAAGAATTTTACAGTTTTATGAAAGGTTTAGCCACAAGTAGAATTTGACAGTTCTAGGATTGGTTTAGTCACAAGTAGAATTTTACAGTTCTATGAAAGGTTTAGTCACAAGAAGAATTTTACAGTTTTATGAAAGGTTTAGTCACAAGTAGAATTTTACGGGTCTAGAAATGGTGTAGTCACAAGTAGAATTTACCAGTTCTAGGATTGGTTTAGTCACAAGTAGAATTTTACAGTTTTATGAAAGGTTTAGTCACAAGAAGAATTTGACAGTTCTATGAAAGGTTTAGTCACAAGAAGAATTGTACAGTTTTATGAAAGGTTTAGTCACAAGTAGAATTTGACAGTTCTAGGATTGGTTTAGTCACAAGTAGAATTTTACAGTTCTTTGAAAGGTTTAGTCACAAGTAGAATTTTACAGTTCTATGAAAGGTTTAGTCACAAATAGAATTTTACAGTTCTATGAAAGGTTTAGTCACATGAAGAATTTTACAGTTTTATGAAAGGTTTAGTCACAAGTAGAATTTTACGGGTCTAGGAATGGTGTAGTCGTTAGTAGAAATTTACATTTCTATGAAATGTTTAGTCACAAGTAGAATTTTACAGTTCTAGGATTGGTTTAGTCAAAAGAAGAAGTTTACAGTTTGATGACAGGTTTAGTCATCAGTATAATTTTACAGTTTAAGGAGCGGTTAAGTCACAAGTAGAATTTTACAGTTTTATGAAAGGTTTAGTCGCAAGTAGAATTTAACAGTTCTATGAAAGATTTTATAATGAATTGAATTTTACAGTTCTAGAAATGGTTTAGTCATAAGTAGAATTTTACAGTTCAAGGATTGGTTTAGTTACAAGAAGATTTTTACAGTTTTAGGATTGGTTTAGTCACTAGTAGAATCTTACAGTTTTATGAAAGGTTTAGTCACAATTAGAATTTTACAGTTCTATGAAAGGTTTAGTCACAAGTAGAATTTTACAGTTTTATAAATGTTTTAGTCACAAGTACAATTTTACAGTTTTATGAAAGGTTTAGTCACAAGTAGAATTTTACAGTTCTATAAATGGTTAAGTATCAAGTATAATTCTGCAGTTCTAGGATTGGTTTAGTCACAAGTAGAATTTTACAGTTCTAGGAAAGGTTTAGTCACAAGTAGAACTTTTCAGTTCTATGAATGGTTTAGTCACAAGTAGAATTTTTCAGTTCTAGGATTGGTTTAGTCACAAGTAGCATTTTACAGTTCTAGGATTTGTTTAGTCACAAGTAGAATTTTACAGTTATATGATTAGTTTAATTTTACAGTCCTATAAAAGCTTTAATCACAAATTGAATTTTAAAATTCTAGTAATGGTTAAGTCACAATTAGAATTTACCAGTTCTATGAAAGGTTTAATCACAAGTAGAATTTTACAGTTTTATGACAGGTTTATTCACAAGTTTAATTTTACAGCTTAAGGAAAGTTTTAGTCATAAGTACAATTTTACAGTTTTATGAAGGGTTTAGTCACAAGTAGAATTTTACAGTTCTATAAATAGTTGAGTATCAAGTAGAATTCTGCAGTTCTAGGATTGGTTTAGTCACAAGTAGAATTTTACAGTTCTAGGATTGGTTTAGTCACAAGTAGTATTTTGCAGTTCTAGGAATGGTTTAGTCACAGGTAGAATTTTTCAGTTTTAGGATAGGTTTAGTCACAAGTAGCATTTTACAATTCTAGGATTTGTTTAGTCACAAGTAGAATTTTACAGTTATAGCATTAGTTTAATTTTACAGTTCTATGAAAGCTTTAATCACAAATTGAATTTTAAAATTCTAAAAATGGTTTAGTCACAAGTACAATTCTACAGTTTTATGAATGGTTTAGTCACAAGTAGAATTTTACAGTTTTAGGAAATGTTTAGTCACAAGTAGAATTTTACAGTTCTAGGATTTGTTTAGTCACAATTAGAATTTTCCAGGCTATGCAAGCTATAATCACAAACTCCATTTTACAGTTCTAAATGTCGGAATAGTTTAGTCACAAGAAGAATTTTACAGTTTTATGAAAGGTTTAGTCACAAGAAGAATTTTACAGTTTTATGAAAGGTTTAGCCACAAGTAGAATTTGACAGTTCTAGGATTGGTTTAGTCACAAGTAGAATTTTACATTTATATGAAAGGTTTAGTAACAAGAAGATTTTAACAGTTTTATGAAAGGTTTAGACACAAGTAGAATTTTACAGTTTTAGGAATGGTTAAGTCACAAATTGAATTTAACAGTTCTACCTGTCGGAATGGTTTAGTCATCAGAAGAATTTTACATTTCTATGACATTTTTAATCACAAGTAGAATTTTACAGTCATAGGAAAGGTTTTGTCACAAGTAGAAGTTTACAGTTCTAGGAAAGGTTTAGTCACAAGTAGAATTTTACAGTTCTATGAATGGTTTAGTACAAGTATAATTTACCAGTTTTATGAAAGGTTTAGACAAAAGTAGAATGTTATAGTTTAGGAATGGTTTAGTCACTAGTAGAATTTTGCAGTTTAAGGTAAGCTTTAATCACAAATTGAATTTAACAGTTCTAAGACTGGTTTAGTCACAAGTAAATTTCAACAGTTCTAGAAAAGGTTTACTGGAGAAGAAGTTTAAAATATGTTTTTTAAGATGGCGGCCAATAACAACACTTGGTCAGGACCATCTCAGGCAAGTTTCAGGCAAGTTTCAGATCAATCCCACTGATGGAACTTGAGAAGAAGTTTGAAATGTTGAAAGTTAACGGACGACGACAGACGAAGCACGATGACTATAAAAATCGCTACTTGTCATGAACGACTGAGCAGTTTTTGACCAAATTTAGTCAGAAGCATCCTTACGGGATTGGGAACAAATTTTTTATAAATGGTGGGTCTGGCCCTCCTGGGGGCTTAGGGGCGGGGTCCAATAGGGGAAATATAGCAAATTCTTTAAAATCCTTCTTCTTTTGTAGGAATGAAAGGATTTGTTCCATATTTTGTCTGAAGCATGCTTTGGTGAAGGGGAACACATTTTGGATAAAACCGTGGGTCTGGCCCCCCAGGGGCCTGAGGGACGGGGCCCAGTAGGGGAAAAATAGAAAATGTTTCTTTAAAATCCTTCTTTTTCTGTAGGAATGAAAGGATTTGGTCCATACATGGTAGGGAGCATCCTTGGGTAAAGGGGAATAAATTTTGTATAAAAGGTGGGTCTGGCCCACCTGGGGGCTGCGAGGCGGGGCCAAACAGTGGAAATATAGCAAATTCTTTAAAATCCCTCTTCTGTATGAACGAAAGGATTTGTTCCATATTTGGTCTGAAGCATCCTTGGGTGAAGGGGAACCATTTTGTATAAACGATGGATGTGGCCCCCTTAGGACCTGAGGGGCGGGGCCCAATAGGGGAAATAGAGTAAAACCTTTATAATCCTTCTTCTACCATAGAGATTGAGGGGTTTTATCCTAATTTAGTCTGGAGCATCATTGGGCAAAAGGGACTAAATTTCGTATAAACAGCGAGTGTGGCCTCCTTGGGGGCAGAAGGGAGGGGTCCAATAGGGGAAACAGCAAATTCCTCAAAATCCTTCTTTTTTTTGTAGGAATGACAGGATTTTGTCCAAATTTGGTATGAAGCATCGGGATTAAGAATTTTATCCTAATTTAATCTGGGGCATCCTTTGACCAATGGGACTCAATTTTGTATAAGCAGTGTGTGTGGTCTCCCAGGGGGCAGAAGGGCGGGGACCAATAGAACGAATAGAGGTAAAATCTTTAAAATCCTTCTTCGACCATCGGGATTAAGGGATTTTATCCTTATAAAGTCTGGAGCATCCTTGGGCCAAGGGGACTCAATTTTGTATAAACGGTGGGTATGACCCCCTTAGGGGCATAGGGGTGGGGCTCTGTTTGAAGTTTGTTCTCGCTATGTCTCAAGTACTGGATGGATCTTTCTGAAATTTCATATGTACTTACAGCACCTACCATGGGCGATACAGGCCCTCTGAGCCTCTTAATAAAACATATCGGAACCCCATAACTTTGAAAAACAGGTCATGGATGTCCACCGCTTGATCTACATAGCATACTTCATATCATGGTTTTAGATTACACTGTTGGTATTGACAAAAGTAGAGCAGAACTCATAGAGAAAGTTGTCCTCTCCCGACTGGGCATAGATTATACCTATATCACACATAGTTACATTTTACATAAGGAAGACAAACCTAATTGTCATGCATGTGATCAGCCGATTACAGTCAAACATTTTATGATTGAATGCGCTGATTTCAAACAAATATGAGACAGATTCAATATTGTACCGTTTATGAAAAGTTTATTTGATAGTTTCTGTGCAATCATGATTTTTTTATCTTTATAATAAGATTTGATATATTTCACAA
>JAUMHH010039712.1:0-10042 GCA_032359455.1 Chlamys rubida
GAAAGGTAAACAAATCGTAGTAGATTTACAACGACACTGACCTAGTATCAAAATACAAAGTAACGGTTCCCGTTACACCAGGTTAGTATCGATAATGAACGGGCGGGATCTAAATTGATGTAGCTTGAAGCTGCATCTTTGTCGTCTATGGAAAATAAAAAAAGTATTTTCGTTTATTTCAACAAATTTTATTTGACATAGAATTTAAAATCAAATGAATAAAATTACATACTAGCAACTTTTTGGACAGTCATAATGTTAAATTAAATATATATTATTAAAAAAGTAAGAAAACTATCGCGACTAAAAACAGATAATAGGACAATGAACCCTTAATGAGAAGATATAAATATATATAGCATATCTGCAGAAGAAAGACACCTTGATCACACTATCTAGGACTGTTAACTAATAAACAGCGCGGATAAATCAAAATAACCGAAACTGCTGACTGATAATGATATTCGTTTAAATTGGTACATTGGTACTTCTGTCCAAATATTTCTAGTGATTCAGTCACAAGGCAGTTGATTGTACTAGTGGACTAACAATCCCCAAGAATAATTGTAATTTTGTTCCTGGAATTTATTCCTGTATGTTTGACATTAATTATTATATTAAGAGTAAAATATCTAGAGTATCACTCTAAAGATTTCAGACATATTTCGAACTGTGTCGTAATTGTTCATGGGTTATGGATTTAGCTTTTTTATGAAATTCCGTACCACGTTTTAGTCCTAATGGGACGAAATGGCCATATTGTGCAGCAATGCTTTACTTTTTTGGTTTTCTGCCTCAACATTCTTTTTCGATTTTTTTTCAAGAAAAAACAAGAGATCCCAGAGGGATCTTGGCGCCCACCATAGTATCACCTTTATTAGCTCTATATCAGTTTGATGTTTTCTTTTCTTTTCTCTTATCTGTTAGATTAGTTTGGTTTGGTTTGGTATTGTTTAACGTCCTATCAACAGCTATGGTCAGTTAAGGAGGGCCTCCCCTTTGTGCAAGATGCATGCGTGTAGTGTATGCGTGTGTGTTTTTGGAGGCTGCGATAAGTTCGTGTGTGTCTCCTTGTGATAGCAAGGAACTGATGCCGACTTTGATCAGTTTGCCTGTCTGCCATGTTAATCAGTCAATTAATCAACTAGGAAAGTTAACATGCACAACTAAGGACTAAGGAGAACCAATTTATCAAATTTGAGAAAGATTCCTCCAGTACTTCATGAGAAAAAGCGACAACAATCTTTAACTGTAACAAGATGGCTGCCTGACAGCATCTTGGTTTTCGGGTCAGTCCAAAAATTGACTGTCTTGAATTTTAGAGTAAAAGTCTGTTAGTGCTATTTCTCAGAAAAAAATGGAGAGATTTTTCTCAAATTTCACATTAAGGTTCCCCATGGTCCCTAGTTATGCATAATATTTTTAGGGACTGAACACGAAACTAAGATGGCCGACAGGAAGCCATCTTGAATTTGAGAATTAAAGTTTGTTAGCGCTATTTCTCAGAACGTAGTATAGTGATCTTTCTCAAATTTCATATAAAGGTCTCCCATGGTCTCTATTTACGCATATCGACTTTTGGGACTGATCACAAAACCAAGATGGCCGGCAGGCAGCCATCATGAATTTAACTGTTAAAGTTGGTAAGCGCTATTTCTCGGCCATCTTAATTTTGTGGTCAGTCTCCAAAAACGATATGCATAACTAGGCAGTAGGAGTGACAAGGAGTGTAACATACGTACCTACGTAATCCTATATCACCTCAAACTTTCGTTGCAAGGGAATAATAAAGCATAAAGGTACTAACAATAGCACTATAATATTACAACTATGTACCGATTGGTTTTATTTTGTTTAATGTCCTATCGACAACTAAGGTTATTTAAGGACGTGCCACCATGTGTGTTGTGTATGCCTGCGTGTGTGTATGTGTGTTGGAGATGGGGTATGTTGGCGTAATAACCTCCTTGTGATAGCGCGGATCTGATGCCGACTTCATAGTGTTATCTAAATAAAATACCATGCCAAAGGCACACAGCACAGTATTTTGCCCGGTAACATTATACTGACAACAGGTTAACCAGTTGCTGCCATTACCCTTAATGCTGAAAGTTAAGCAGGGAATCACAACTACCATTTTTAATGGACTTTGGTATGTCCCGGCCATTTGGACAGATCCGATTGCCTTCCTCACCTGGGCAAACATTCAATATTAAAGCCAAAAGTGAGGTATTGCCAGGCAAGGTACTAGGAAATTAAAGATAGTTAGAAGTTGAGAGAAATATAAAGGTTTAAAATACTGCAATGGGTGCATGAGATTAACTTTTGTCGCTGTTTTGTCCCCTAAAAAAGGGCAAGAAAGCAAATCCCAAATTGATAATAGCAATAGCAATACAGCCAGCGTATGTTGATAGTTTTTCACATAATAGGTTTTACACATGAGGTCATTTTAGGGAAGCAACCCAAGAAATAGAGTTTATTCATATGATAAATGATAAATGATTTTTTTTACACACAAAAAACCGTTTTTTTTTGTTTTTTTTAAATTATCTTTTTATTCAGATTTTTCATCAATGCAATGTACATGTACAATAAATAGCAAAACATTCACTCGTTTGTATACTGGTACATACATACATAAACCTATATCTGTTATGTCCACATTTGTCATAGAGTGCATACATTCTCAGGATTATATCTATCCACACTAGCACAAACTTACATACAAATGTACTCATTTCCGTCTATTTTTACATTTCAACATTTTAGTACCCATATATATGCATCCATCCATGTGTCTGACATATATATGTCTCAATCGTTCATTGCTATGTCTCGTGTAAAAATAGAACACACATCAACTTAGACAACCAGTTTTATTTCTTTTTTTTAATGACCAATTCATATTATTATTTCTACCATTCATAATAAGTTCTGTGTGTATATAAAATATTAGCCTTAAAGGACAGTTAAAGTGAGGTCACCATGCATCCAACTTCTCCTCAGGATCCCATTGTTCTGAGACCAAGATACATCATCCTTCTAAGAGCCAATGGTAATATCAGTTATTGTTTGGTAGACGGGAAGTGTGTACTGGTACACAGCTGTCTAGCGTGGATGACGTATCAACAAATATGTCCCCGGTCACCATCTTATGAGCAGCTTGAGTGTGAAATTACACATCAATGTATCGATCATTATCTATTTTAACTCTTACAATTGAATTGAATGTTTTAATACAATTGAAATAAGAACGTCACAATTTTCTCAGTTATATCAACTGTTTGAAAGCATTTTCAATACCCTTCAATGTCCTTCGGACCTCATGTCTGAAATTGAATCGGAGCAGGTGAATAGTTTCCAGTGAACAGCATTTCACTCAATGACTCTGCCAAATCCGGTGGCTTTCATAGGAGCTATGAAAGACATCCCCAATAGCCGGATTGATGACTTCATCATCATCATCTTTAGGAAACATTAATGTAACATTAATGAAACCACTTACATAACAGTGCCAAGCTGTTCCTATGTAAGAATACTAAATTCAACTCTGGATTTGTGTAGTGTTATTTTTGTCAGGAAATTAATATTTGGAAAGTGTAAAATTTCTGGAAAACAGTGCAGTACGTCAGTTATGTTTGTTATTTTCAAATTTCTTAAGCTATATCATGGCATTCACAAATAATTTGAATGGCAACTGGAATTTTGAAAAGTTCCATCAACTTCACTCTTTATGGAGTTTTGCTTTACATTTTGCTTTACATTATATACTTGCTATGATGTTGATACCAACACAGGGCAGTTTATTTTTTCAATGTAATGTTGATGATCATGTTAGGAATCCTGCTAACTGATACTAGATACTAGAAACATCTTTTGTATGGCGGGTTTGGATGTGCAGGAAGCTATAATGAAATTCTGGTTTAATAAGTGTTCTTTGTACACAGGTGAGACAAGGACAAATTACTGTAATGATATTTACAAATCATATCCTGTTCTTCTGTTTGAAAACTGTCAAGTATTTAAAATATTCTAAAAATATTGTGTTAAAATTTCCAAGCAAATGTTCCATGAAGGTATAAGCTCCTGGAATGTTTATATTACCGACCATGGAGGGGTAATAGGGTGGACGTGACTCAAGTCACACTATCTATACCAATATCTTACCCTCACATTACACCACAAGGTTGCCCTAGATACAACACGACCTAGTTTCTGAACCTGGCTTCAATACAGATTCTTTTGATTGTCTTCAGTATTTTTCTGGTTTTGCTGTGTCGAAGTTTAACAGGTTTTTATCAAAATCATATACGGTATATTACCAACATTTCTTCGGCAGAATTTTGGTGTTATGACGGGATACATGAAGTGTGAGACAGGAAATTTTCAGGAATTGTTTTGCAGTAAATGAGATGGCAAATATAACAAGGGGTATTATACAGAGGGTTTCATTGTATATCTATGCATGAGCATCAACATGTTTATGCAAGTGCACACAGGTATAGAAAATTAGCATTACTAGTACCTCATTAAATATCACTACTGACATTGGATGGTGTATCTAAACAATTTAAGTTTATCATTTTGATAAATAAATTTCAGGTAGTTAATATTTTTTCCCCTCAAATTACCAGGATATTTAATATTAAATAGTGTCATCTAAACAAAACAGATTATCATTTCAGTTTATATTTCAACAAAAAAGACCATACCGGGATTGTATATTCAAATATAAATTATATTATTATTCAGGACTAGTCATATAATGTGTATACATGTGTTGATTGGTTAATGCAGGCAAATGACATCATAAGGCCACATTAAAAAGTATTTTATCTTTGAAGCAACTTCACAAAAAAAGGAGATCTGCTAGATGATGACCAAGTACTTACCTGGTATAGGTAACACTTCACACAAGGAAACACTCCACATGATCATGGCCAAGTGTTTGCATATAGATCTAGAGTACATTAAATTTTATTTTATTGCCTTTTGAGAAAAATGGCTGGTACAAAATTATGGTAAAAAACAGACAAACAGACATGTGTTAATAAACATATAATGTTAAAGCACATGTTCAATTTTTGTTACAAACAAAGAAACAGTGTTGTGGCACAGTATAGCAGAGATCAAGCTGGATGGGGACCTTTAGATCTACCTCACTGAGCCCAAAGATCACTGCAGGTGATCAACGACACTGATTAGTCGACACAGTGGCAGGATCCAGTTCATTCAAGTAATCTCCTCATTATCCATGTTACTCTTACAAACGACTCAAACTGTTTTCTTAACATTTTCATTGAACAAGTCGTACAGAATTAAACTGTTTGATGAACACCGTGGTTATCTCCAATGATCCTCGCCGGCATGCTGACAAGATCTAACCTCAATTGTGTGTCAGCAGGAACAATCAAAATGGCCAATAAGAATGTATAGCACCTAGATTTAACGCAGTCAGTTTAAATGGAACACTGCACATTAAAAACAGTCAATGGAGTAGTTTAAAAATATAACAATTTAGGTTTTAAACAAAGGAAGAATGTTGTCTGGTAATTTTAGCAATCCTGAAATATTTTCAATTCAATAAATTATGTATTCAGGAAACTAAACTTATACATTTATTTTAATGAATAACAGGAACTACATGTAATTTGTTTTGGGAACATCATAGTGGTGTTCCGATTGATCAACTTTGTCAACTACTGGTCAGCTAGGCCAATAAACTGATTGACTGCAGAATTTATAACCTATACAGTCAAAACAATTTTGTGTAATATTATGGAATTTTCGGTATAGTGATTCAGGATTTCAAGAGTGTGTAGATAGTATGGAATTTTCAGTGTAGTGATTCAGGATTTCAAGCCTAACTCGGTGTTAAATACTAACAAAATTCAAGCAGCCTAGTCTCCTGATATTTATTTCCAGCTATGTTTGCATCATCACCGACTTACACTGAACATTTACTTTCAAGTCTGCTCATGGCGGATTAGGACAATACATAATGGATTAAACAGTTTACAGGGCGGTCAGTCTTACATGTTTTTTTTTATTTGTGTAAGGAACTCGCAAAAACAGCATGGAGAATTTAATTTTCATGATCTATTTCTTTAAACAAATTATTATTTTATCATAGGTTAGTTCATGAGAACCATTACCGATCATGAAATTTCAACCTACTCCTTACACTTAATATCACCTTCTTAAATCAGCCAAAATGTACCTATGGTAAGACTTGGTATACACTTTTGTAAACCAGTATTTTTTAATGCTTTTTTGTGAAACATCCTTACAGGAAAAAATACAGTGGAAACAAAACTTTTCCTATTAAGCTTGGAGCACTACTATTATATACTTTTTTTCCATAATTTCAGTATTTTTATTAAATCTGAAATGGCTCAAGTTGGAACTTTCAAACCCTGAAAAAATGCTAGTACAGTAGCTATATGTATTAAAACCTTAAGTGGATGCTTGCAGGCAGAGTACTAGTATATAAGAAGACATTTCTTACTTTCAGAAAGCTACCTTATTAGCTTTAACCCCTGCTATGGTTAATATGGGTCATTTTCCCTTTTGTAGAACAAAAGCAGATAATTAACAACAGAAATTTAAAATCAAACTTATATTAGCTATTCTTAGGAGGCACGGTAGTACGCTGGGCTTCGTGACTGAAGGGTTGCAGGTTCGAGTCACGGCACAGCACTGTGTTGTATCTTTGTGCAAGATACTTTACTCCGCTTGTTCTAATCTACTCAGCTGTAAATGAGTACGTAGTTGGGCAGTGCTAAAATTGTAGAATGCTAGCTGTGAGCGCCGAAATTACAGCACCGGCTGTATGTTCCCCATGGAGTTGAGAAATATATTACCACGGATAATAATTTTTGAACCGCTTTGAGACGACCTACGAGCTAGGTTGTGATAAAGCGGTATATAGGAACCTCGAATTATTATTATTATCATAATAACAAGATTTCTTTTGCAGATGTTAGTTTATCGAAGTGAATTGATCTATTTCAAGAAAGATGACGATAACAATGGCAGCTGTTAGAGGAAACAGTACAGCCGGATTATTAAATTATGCCGATGTTATGTTTTGCACATATTTCAGGGATGCATTGAGGTGTAATTCAAAATCAGGTTGCGTGTCCGTGAAAGTAACAACTTAAAATAGGTGATGTTTTCCGGGCAGAAAACAACAAATGTTTACATCGTTATGATTTTTGAAATAAATGGTAATGTTACGTGTTAGAAGTAAGTTCCTAAAACAATTTCTGAGTAAGATCGTTTAAAACATATTTCATTAGTTACACAATAATCATTTCGCACAACCTAATTTGTTATTATTATAGTCATTATGTAAAAGAACAAAAAACCGATAACTACCACACAAAATATTTCATCGTTGTTACGAATAAAGGAATCTCGTTATTACAAATTAAGCTTTGGTGTTATTACAAGTTATGGTTATCAAGTAAAGGTCCGATGTCTGTACATGTTTAGATCCCGTTCAATAAAAGTTTAGGTCTCCCTGTCAATTCAAGATTACGATTAGTACGCACGTGGGACCCCGCTAGTTGGTGAGGACTAGCATACTTTAATTTGATTGCAATCCTGCATTTAAAAATAAGCAATTCATGTTTAGGCATATTGATTTTGCGTTAATATGCAATTCATCAAACTCCAGACGTCTTAAGGAAATGTAAGTATGCTAACGTATCCAAACTTAAAATAGGTCATGTCAGTCTTGTTAATGTTTTGAAGGATTTTATAAGGTGATGATAGTTTGTACGGACGAGTTATCGTACAATGATGATTTTTGTTTGCATCCAAACGAGATCCTTTTAAGTACACAGCACGAATTTAGCTTAACGCGCTATAACAAGAAAACGAAAAAACAAGATAACATGTACTAACTTGATATCTGAACTCGTAAGGAAAGATAACTTAATTATAAATAAGAACATACACTAACATACCCTGCCTCCGGCATGCATACCTACATGTACGCATACACAACACGCATGCCCTTAAATGACCGTATCTTTTGATTGGACGTTAAATAGACCCTATAAAACAAAACCAAAACCAAATGTTATTAACCATAATGAAATCATCAAAAGCAAATGTGTTTTTGCATTTTTTTAATATTATATATGTATGTTATTTTCGTTAGTATTTCAGTTGTTTGATGTTATTGAATTATATATATATTTGTATTTTTCACCCTTATAACATGCTGACGGACAATATTACAACGCTTATTACGACCATGGGTTACGGTTTTCATCATGGTCTTGTTGAGAAGTTTTTCCTTGTGTGATATTTACGTTGATACTTATATTGGGATTGTAACCAAGGTCATTGGTGTTTCAACGACACTGCTGACGGTCTAACCCGGGACCTCTGGTTTACTTGTCTGACGCTCTACCACATGAGCTAAATAGGAGTCGGTAGGAAGCGGCTAGTATTTGACCAGGGTGACATACTCCCGCTCCCGGTAAAACAAAACTAGTACCGAGTTGTTTTACTATAGATCACAATGATTCTTGTAACAGTATCTCTTATTGTCAGTATTTCTCGGGCCCTCATCGGGCGCTAGTATAACAGAGCACATGAGTTCAATACCTCAGCAAGGGTAACTCCCATAATCTCCGGTTTACTAATATGACGCGCTACAAAATGCGCTAAAGAGAAACGCTTGCTAGCCTTGTCGGTAGGAAACAGCTAGTGTTTAACCAGGGTAACATAATACTCATCAGTTTGCTTTGTTGACTTGTTGTCACTACTGCGGTTCATGCTATGGTGGTGTGCCTTTATTCGTGATTATATATAGTTCCACATGTCGTAAATAAATAAGAAGAAGCTTAACCCTCTGCAGTACCTAGTCCCATTTTACTTGTACAAAGTTAATCTTCGTACTTTAGATTCGTTGTTCTTTGTTTTAATGCTTTACTTTCACATTCATTATTGTTGGCTACAACATTATAAGCTCATTTGTTCACGGATAAATAAATGCATTGGTGTATGGATATGGCGTTTCTGAGGAGTCCTGATCATTTCTGAGCGTCATTTTGCTAATTCAAAATGAGAAAACGATGAAGTTGTTGATTACCATAAAACGCAATGTCACTTATAAGTTTCTCGATTGAATGAGATCATATGTGAGCAGAATGACGTTACAAAATTCGTTGTTTGGGTTTGGTTGAAGGAAATCAATGTATAAGCAAGAAATAATTTGTATTTATTCGGTGTCGTATTATATTTTATTTCATTATTTTTTTCAGATTTGTTTAGTTTTTACCCTTTTATATTATTCTGAATGTACCTTAGTTGATATTTAAGTAATCAAAACAATACATTTTATTTATAAAGGGGCACTTCATCCCAGTTGTATATGATGTTTAGTTGCTATGCAGATATGTTTTCCGTAATCTCTTTATCAAAACTTCACATTTTATTTACAATTTCATTCATTCATAAAATTGTAACACTCTGCAGGTTCGAGGGAAGAATATATCTGCTTTATATCACTGCGTGTTGAACAACGCGACTACTGTGGGACCCCATGCAGATTCAGGGGTTTCTTTAGTATATTTTTCATAAAAAATTAAAATCTGCCGCCCTAATTGGAATACTTGGGGAGTTTGTTTTTATTCTGTCCTTACTCTTTCTTTCAGTCGTGTATCCCTAGGCACACGTCTCCATATGACTTTGCCTCTTACGAGAACGTTTATCCCTTAACCTATAAAATTGTAATAAGAAACTGTTTTAAGAACATCGCAATGGCGGGTGTAGTTTTGAATTTGGTTGATGGCCAGCATGTCTAAAACAATGTATCACTTTTTTATTAGCAGAAACATTAAGCTTGATGCTTTGGTAATTGTATTACCTACGATAAGTTTTAATGTTATGTATATCATTGGGTCCTTTTGCAGTTAAATTATGAGTCGCCATAGCCACTTTTATTATTCCAAATTACATTGTCTTTTACCTTTAACTTTGTTTGATGCTTTTATTTTGAATTTGTTTTTGGTCAACCGTTTGT
>JAUMHH010039723.1:0-10042 GCA_032359455.1 Chlamys rubida
AGGCCTGTAAATAGTGGGTATAGATAGGCCTGTAAATAGTGGGTATAGATAGGCCTGTAAATAGTGGGTATAGATAGGCCTGTAAATAGTGGGTATAGATAGACCATGTGGGATCATGTACACAGTTTATACCATCAACTGTTCCCAAAAAAAATATTTTTTTTGTGTTTTCTCCTTTTGTATAATTTTGCATTAAGCATTCTGCTATTTGCTTCTTTCTTTGTTTGTGCTTGCGTTTACTTCCGTCCATTTTCATTTGTCTACGTTCTTATCCTGCATATCGTTGTATTGGAATGGGGGAGTATTCAATATGCATGTGCTTCAAACTCTGCAGTGTTAAGTCTGTTTCCGGTGCGTTTTGCATTTTAGGTTTCGTATATTCATTTTGAAGTTTGTATTTTGTATTTTTTGTTTTTTTGTTTTTTGTTTTGCACTTTCATTTGATGTTTACCATCCTTCATATTGCATTTGCTTTTGCAATAATTTTCACCCTCATTTTCATTTACCCATGTTGCGTTTGGGTTTGAGAGGGAAGTGTAACATTCCAGGTGTACAGTCCTTGTATTGTGTTATGCCTCACGATTCTTTTTTGTGTCTTTTTGTAATACTCCTTTCAAAAATGTAAACCAGATGATGCTGACCTTTGACATTCAGCCACTATAAATCTTTTCAATCTTTCAAGTGCCTTGGTGAACAAGTATTGCAGAAACAGTTCTACCTCCGTAATAAGATCACATGTACATGTACAGAGACCACTGTGACAGCTGCCTATTACATCATAGAACTGGTGTCAACACTTCTGTTTAACCTTAACTTATATACCTAACAGAACTTTACCTGGCTAGGTAATTCTCTAGCTGAGCTCTCCACATACCTAACAGATGTTACCTGGCTATGTAATTCTCTAGCTGAGCTCTCCACATACCTAACAGATGTTACCTGGCTATGTAATTTTCTAGCTGAGCTCTCCACATACCTAACAGAATTTTACCTGGCTATGTAATTCTCTAGCTGAGCTCTCCACATACCTAACAGAATTTTACCTGGCTATGTAATTATCTAGCTGAGCTCTCCACATACCTAACAGATTTTTACCTGGCTATGTAATTTTCTAGCTGAGCTCTCCACATACCTAACAGATGTTACCTGGCTAGGTAATTCTCTAGCTGAGCTCTCCACATACCTAACAGAACTTAACCTGGCTAGGTATATCTATACCTTAGAACTTCACATACCTAATAAGACTTAACCTGACTATGTATTTCTCTAGCCATTATATTCACATACCTAACAGAACTTAACCTGGTTATGTATTTCACTAGCAAAGCTCTCCACATATACCTAACAGGACTTAGCCTAGCTATGTATTTCTCTGGCTAAGATATTCACATACCTAACAGGGGTTTACCTGGCTATGTATTTCTCTAGCTATGATTTTTATATATTTAACAGGGCTTAACTCTTGTAAAACAATTATATATATTCCTCTATGCCAACAGTCCATGTACCTATAATGTAGATATTACATTGTTGATTTAGCACCTGATCAACACCTTATCCTAATAACAAAGCTATGACTTAGCACCAAATCGACTCCTTACAGTAGAAGTGTGATTGTCATCTTGTTAGCACCTTACAATAATAACCCTGACTTGCACTTTTCCTTCTGTCTGTACTTTTTATGGTACTTTTTGTGACAGCTTTTACCTACATAATACAGGTCTTTTATGAAGCAGACACATAGGCATCTTAATATACATTACTTAAGCACTTACCTTAAATCACGATTAGCTTACATGTGTAAAGTCAAGTTATTTTAAACTTTAATCCTGCTTATAGATATTTGTATTTCACAATTTGGTAGCTAGGATCAGAAGGAGAAATAAAAATAGTATAAGTCTTGCATATTTTAAGAAAAATTAATTGGGAAGAATAATTTGTTAATAATTTGAGTGAAGGCATTGTTAAGCTGCTACCGGTTAGAACCGCTTCGTGAGGTACAATTACACAGTTTACTGGGTACAGTATCCATGAGCAGGCGTAAAGCCAATAAATATCATTTACAAAGTATGCGACACAGGGTAAAAAATAACGTCAATTAAGAAAGATGTGCTATGTCATTGAGCTGTATCAGTATCCCTGAAAGTGTGTATCCTAGAGATGTTATCTTCATGTTATCTAACCAGTCACTGATCAGGGAATGATAAGCTGATGAATCGATGATGAACAAACTGAAATAGGTTAAGTAAACAGGAAACAATATTTCATTTATTATTATAAGTGGAGTTACATAAACTAGCTACTTTGTGAAAAAGAAATTTATTTTGATATTCCTGTTTGTTTTGAAATAGAATGAAAAATATTGCCTCATGGTCTTAACTTATTTGAATATAAGCATTTGAGTGACCCAGACTATTGTTTGACTAATAGAATTACCATGAGAATCTAATCCAATCAATTGACTTAAAGTGGTGTTGTGATAGTGGGGTATTGGTTGGTGCTTCTCAAGATCAGCTCATCCAATGTCTATAGAGTTAGCTAGTAAATGCACAAGGCAAAGAATTAAAATACCCACAAATACATCTCAAGAGTTTAAACAGTGCCGCTACATACCTTGAAACCCAAGCCAATCATTAGCAGAAAGCTGATTCTTCTGTAGAGGCGTGATCAATTGTGGATCCAATTGAAAGAACATCACTTGATACCAAATCTTTTTGTATGTTTGTCTGGCGCAAAGCCAAATTTGAGGTTCTGAACGGGATCAAAGACGGAAGCTATAGAAATCAGCACCCGGCTATTTGTTTGGAAAGGCATGTTAAACAAACCTTGTTTTCGGTGCTACAATAATCTATCACCATTGTCCCTTTAAATCGTGTATTTAGTCGGGGTGTTATTACGATAGGTGACATGAGTCTCCGGACTCCTATCTGGGGCCCCTCTGACTCGGCACACCTGAGGGCGAGACCCTGTTCTCAATATTTACTTTTGTTCGGCAACATTTTATCGTTATAGAAGTTTGTCAAACAATGGTGTGATACTTGTCATTACACGCTGTCAGATAAGTCTAACCTACTAACACATCTACTCAGCACCGCTCACCACCCGTGCTATTTACTGCTTACATTTATACGCTATAATATCCAGCACCCGCAATTCGCTTTTCTTGCCTGGGTACACATACAATTAAAGGGTATTACGGTGCCTTGTTCAGCAGTGATGTAAACCACTTGGCTATAAGTACACAGTTTGATCATACAATTGTTGTTTAATTACCCGATAATCCTAATGCAATGTACTATTTATTTATCCTGGCGAAGATTTCCTATTTATTATCGTACAATAGTGATTTTAGCACCGAGTAGAGATTAAACCTGCGATAGACACACTGATATGATAGCTTATCACCCTGTTTACTGTGTAAAGTGGCGGTAATCTAACTAAGGTTTAGCAGTCAATGACAGGGCCTCACTGTTTATATTATTGACTTGGTGTGTGTATACACTGTTATTATACCAACAAACGTACTAATCGTCAGTACATCAATATACACTGATCGTCAGTATACATATTGTCAATATACATATACCAATACACACTGATCGTCAGTATACACATTGATATTCAGTAAACACATTGATCGTCAGTATACACTGTCAATATACCAATATACACTGATTGTCAGTATACACACTGATCCTCATTATACACACTGATCGTCAGTAAACACACTGATCGTCAGTATACATACTGTCAATATACCAATATACACTGATTGTCAGTATACATACTGTCAATATACCAATATACACTGATTGTCAGTATACACATTGATTGTCTGTATACACACTGATCGTCATTATACATATTGTCAATATACCAATATACACTGATTGTCAGTATACACATTAACCGTATGTATATAAACCGACCGTCAGTATACATAATGTCAATATACCAATATACACCGATCGATTGTCATACACAATATAACAGTAGCTATACACATATTGATTGTCAAAATATCAACAAATCTACTGATTGTCATCACACCAATACACATTATTAAGTATACATACTGATTGTCACAGTAAATACTGATTATAAGTATACATACTGATTGTCAGGCTACATACTGATTGTCAGGCTACATACTGATTGTCAGGATACATACTGATTGTCAGGATACATACTGATTGTCAGGCTACATACTGATTGTCAGGATACATACTGATTGTCAGGCTACATACTGATTGTCAGGATACATACTGATTGTCAGGATACATACTGATCATCAACATACTGATGGTCAGGATACATACTGATTGTCAGGATACATACTGATTGTCAGGATACATACTGATCGTCAGGCTACACACTGATTGTCAGGATACATACTGATTGTCAATATACATACTGATCATCAACACACTGATGGTCAGGATACATACTGATCATCAATATACATACTGATTGTCAATATAACAACAGCTAAATACATACTGATTGTCAACACACCAATATATACTGTTTGGCAACATACCAATATCTATATACAAACTGATTGTAATCTTACGAATATGCACTGATTGTCAATTCATATTTTGTCAAAATACCAATAGCTTTACCTACTGATTTTCAAAATACCAATATACACTGATCATCAATACACTTATTTTTTATATAACTCTGAGGATCCTTAGCCATCTTGTCAATATCTAATACAAACCAAATGTCAATATACCTGCTTATACCTTTTCACATGTAACTGTACACACAGAATGTGTAGCTGTACACAAAGAACATGTAACTGTACACACAGCATGTATAGCTGTACACACAGCACATGTAGCTGTACACACAGAATGTGTAGCTGTACACACACAAAATGTAACTGTACACAGAGAACATGTCGCTGTACACACATAATGTGTGGGTGTACACACAGAACATGTAGCTGTACACACAGAATGTGTAGCTGTACACACACAAAATGTAACTGTACACAGAGAATATGTCGCTGTACACACAGAACATGTGGGTGTACACACAGAACATGTAGCTGTACACACATAATGTGTAGCTGTACACACAGAACATGTAACTACACACAGAATGAGTAGCTGTACACACACAAAATGTAACTGTACACAGAGAACATATAGCTGTACACACAGAACATGTAGCTGTACACACAAACAAAAATATAGATGTACACACAGAATGTGAAGCTATATACACACAGAGCATGTAGCTGTACACAAAGAACACATAGCTGTACACAAAGAACATGTAGCTTAGCACACAGAACATGTAGCTGTACACACACACACAGAGCATGTAGCTGTACATACAGAATGTGTGGATGTACACACAGAACATATAGCTGTACATACAGCACACGTAGCTGTACACACAGAACATATAGCTGTACATACAGCACATGTAGCTGTACACACAGAACATGTAACTGAACACAAAGCACATGTAGCTGTACTCACAGAATGTGTGGATGTACACACAGAACATGTAGCTGTACACACAGAATGTGTGGATGTACACACAGAGCATGTAGCTGTACACACAGAATGTGTGGATGTACACACAGAACATGTAGCTGTACACACAGAATATGTAGCTGTACACACAGAACATGTAGCTGTACACACAGAATGTGTGGATGTACACACAGAACATGTAGCTGTACACAGAGAATGTATAGCTGTACACACATAATATGTGGATGTACACACAGAATATGTAGCTCACTCACTCACTGTACACACAAAATGTGTAGCTTTATACACACAACATGTAGCTAATACACAGAACGTGTAGTTGTTAATAAGTATACATACATATCGTCATTATACATATTGCCAATATACACTAATACAAATATTGTCAGTTTTTTACTCCAGTATGTAAAATTTTGATATACTGATTATAAAATCAGCACTCTACATAAAAGAACATAATCAATACACAAATTGTCAATAGCCCAATGATCAAATTATCACTTTACCAAGTACAAAAGTATCCATAACACCAATAAACAAATTGTCTTTATATTCATAATAATTGTTAGTACACTATCAGATGAGCACTTAATCCAATACATAAATTACAAATACAGGTTAATACAAAAATTACAAATACAGGTCAATACACAAATTACAAATACAGGTCAATACACAAATTACAAATACAGGTTAATACACAAATTACAAATACAGGTCAATACAAAAATTACAAATACAGGTTAATACACAAATTACAAATACAGGTCAATACACAAATTGTCCTAAAACAAAATACAAATTGTCAATATACCAATTAGCACTTTATCCAACATGCAATTGTCACTATGACAATATACAAACATACACTGTTCCCATATGTTAGCAGGATCAAAATTTGTGTTGATGGACCTGACACAATATTGTGACTCCAGTAATAGAATAATCACAAATGAATAGTAAGGAATGATAATATTCATGATTATTGATCTATTCTAACCCTTACACTAGCTCATAATTAAATTATTTAAACACATTTTGTCTAGATTTTATTTTTGGGGAGTTGGAAAATTAACAAAGAAATTCAAATTCAAATAAAGTAAAAACTTTATTCCAATTTTTTAAATGAAATGGAATGATCTTGTCCTAATTGTGTCAAATTATCGTTTGAATTGATTCTAGAAACAGTTGTCCGGAAAACACACTCTATTGAGACATTATCTGGAGATGAATGAAATAATAGGCAGGCATGCTCTCCAGCTTGTCCTGTAGCCTCAAATCTGTCGTCTGCTTCAAACAATCAGCTCTGATTATAGAATCTGTATGGCAGGGGACAATACTCTTACTTAAAGTAACATTTGTTGAAAATGTGATAAAAATGCTGTAGAAAAGTGCTAAAATATTTATGAAAGCAAGATGTAGGTTTGTGTTATTGATTTGAGAGTTGACTTATGGTAGATATGTGTGTGTGTCTGAGGGAGCTGTTCTTTTGTAATTGACATAAAACATTGGCATTTTACAGAGTCTGCAGGTACCGTGAACACACTGGAGCCATCACCACTCTCTACAACACACAGGCAACCTCCCAGGGCATACCTACCAACCACCACAGGGCAAACCCACAGGCAACTTCCCAGGGCATACCTACCAACCACCACAGGGCAAACCCACAGGCAACCTCCCAGGGCATACCTACCAACCACCACAGGGCAAACCCAAAGGCAACTTCCTAGTGCATACCTACAAACCAGCACAGGGCAATCCCACAGGCAACCTCCCAGGGCAAACCTACCAACCACCACAGGGCAAACCCACAGGCAACCTCCCAGTGCATACCTACAAACCACCACAGGCAACCTCCCAGGGCAAACCTACCAACCACCAGAAGGCAAACCCACATGCAACTTCCCAGGGCATACCCACCAACAACCAGAAGTCAAACCCAAAGGCAACTTCCCAGGGCATACCCACCAACTAACATAGGGCAAACCCACAGGCAACCTCCCAGGGCATACCCACCAACAACCAGAGGACAACCCCACAAGCAACTTCCTAATGCATACCCTCCAACCAGCACTGGCAAACCCACAGGCAACCTCCCAGGTCATACCCACCAACCACTACAGGGCAAACACAAAGGCAACTTCCCAGGGCATACCCACCAACTACCACAGGGCAAACCCATAGGCAACCTCCCAGGTCATACCTACTAACCACCACAGGGCAAACCCTCAGTAATCTCCTAGAGCATACCCACCAACCAGCACAGGGCAAACCCAAAGGCAACCTCCCAGGGCATAGCCACCAACCATCACAGGGCAAACCCACAGGCAACTTCCCAGGGCATACCCACCAACCACCACAGGGCAAACCCACATGCAACCTTCCAGGGCATACCTACAAACCATCACAGGGCCATCCCACAGCCAACCTCCCAGGGCATACCCACCAACCACCACAGGGCAAACCCATAGGCAACCTCCCTGGGCATACCCACTAACCACCACAAAGCAAACCTCCAGGCAACCTCCCAGGGCATACCCACCACCCACCACAGGGCAAACCCACAAACAACCACAACAGGACATACCCACAAACAACTGTCATGGAGCACACACAGAGGCAACCTTCAAGGCATACCAACAAACCATCAGAGGGCATACCAACAAGGCAACTTTGCAGGGAAAACCTGCCCAACCACAGCAGGCATAACAATAGACAACCTCGCAGGGCAAACCACAATCAACCAACACAGGGCAAACCCACAGGCAACCTGGCAGTGCATAATTACCACAACTACCACAGGGTGCACCAACAGGCAACCTGGCAGGGCATACTCAAAATCAACCACAGGGCATACCAACAAGCAACCTGGCAGGACATACCTACCACAACTACCACAGGGCATATCAACAGGTAACGACTAAAGGGCCTACAACCCTACAGATCATTAGAAAGAAAAATCTTGTATACAATTGATGAATTGTCTATGAAGGCTGTAAATATATTTATTTCATTCTGACTGTTTCTGAAGAATCATGACCTCTAACTTGTTTCCTGACTTTTATCACATCCTGACTGTTTCTGAGGGACTGTGACCTCTAACTTGTTCCCTGACCTTTATCACATCTTGACTGTTTCTGTAGGACCGTGACCTCTAACTTGTTCCCTGACCTTTATCACATCTTGACTGTTTCTGAGGGACCGTGACCTTTAACTTGTTCCCTGACCTTTATCACATCTTGACTGTTTCTGAGGGACTGTGACCTCTAACTTGTTCCCTGACCTTTATCACATCTTGACTGTTTCTGTAGGACCATGACCTCTAACTTGTTCCCTGACCTTTATCACATCTTGACTGTTTCTGAAGGACTGTGATCTCTAACTTGTTCCCTGACCTTGATCACATCCTGACTGTTTCTGTAGAACCGTGACCTATAATTTGTGCCTTGACCTTCACTTCATCCTGATTGTTTCTTTAGGACTGTGACCTCTAACTTTTTCCCTGACCTCCATCATACCGTGACTTTTTCTTTAGGACTGTGTGACCTTGTAATGCTTTCTGACCTTGAAAACTTCACTTTTACCAGGTTTCCTAAATTTTACCACACCTTTCGTGTTCTGCATCATCTGGGCTGTAAAGATGGCAATAGCTGTCTCTATTTGTACTGCAATTGCGGTTTGCTAGCATCATTTACTTTACAAGGATCTATGAAGGTGAATGTCTCTGAATCACAGCACACCGTCTAATAATTGCCTTCCATTCTATTTGATGTTCTGGTGTGTAAGACAGTTTTCCCATAATATTCTTGTCAATTACACCATGAAAATCAGCAATGAACTAAGTTTTTGCACAATAGCAATGACTATCGTGAACTAGGCTGTGTTTGTTAAAGATTGATTGTCAGTGAAACATGGTTGCTAGGAAGATAGTCAAGTAGTTTCCTTGTTTACAACAATCTGCATTGTACGCTACCTGTTGTCCAATATGTACAATTAATAACTGATTTTACGTTTGTAATGTTTTCTAAAGCTGTGTTCCTGGGTTGTTCTAGTCAACACTATCCTATAGTCTATCATGTTCTAGTCTACCCTATTCTAGTCTATCATGTTCTAGTCTACCCTATTCTTGTCTATCATGTTCTAGTCTATCATGTTCTAGTCTATCATGTTCTAGTCTACCCTATTCTTGTCTATCATGTTCTAGTCTATCATGTTCTAGTCTACCCTATTCTTGTCTATCATGTTCTAGTCTACCCTATTCTTGTCTATCATGTTCTAGTCTATCACGTTCTAGTCTATCATGTTTTAGTCTACCCTATTCTAGTCTATCATGTTCTAGTCTACCCTATTCTAGTCTATAATGTTCTAGTCAACCCTATTCTAGTCTATCATGTTCTAGTCTACCCTATTCTTGTCTATCATGTTCTAGTCTACCCTATTCTTGTGTATCATGTTCTAGTCTACCCTATTCTAGTCTACCCTATTCTAGTCTATCATGTTCTAGTCTACCCTATTCTAGTCTA
>JAUMHH010039734.1:0-10041 GCA_032359455.1 Chlamys rubida
CGGACAAAAGGCGATCGCAATAGGTCACTTGAGACTTTGTCTCAGGTGACCTAAAAAATTACCAATGATAATGACAAAATATTCATCCACTCTCTGTCTTCATTCTCTACGTCAAAAGCAATGTTGTCTTTGAGTTGATATTTACATTCTCCATTTGCAAGGTGCTCGTCTACGTCTTCCGGGCGCTTCTTAATTAACGGGAAGGTGTACTATAAAGACATGAATGGATCCGAAAGGATGGACCTGAAGAGACCTGAACGGATTTTATGGAAGGACTGGTCCTATGTTGTCGCGTGTTTCCTCCGAAATTTAACAGAAAATCTTTCAACGCATGCTTTATCCATCGTAAATAAGAAGAACGATGTCATTCCACCATTCATGGTGTCGACCTCGGTATAGGCGATGATGCGATGTGCCCGTTTCTTATGATGCATCTAACTGTTAAGCCCTGTCCATTAGAAATCGTAATAATGGTGTTATGCTCATTGGGTTCTACGAATCATCGAAATGCACACAGTGTCTTCAATGTGTATATTTAATTTCCTTTAAATGACTACTAGGGGCTATTCGGTCGGTTAGTTTCTGCCCGTTTCTGCCCGTTCCTGCCCGTTTCTGTCCGTTCCTGCCCGTTCCTGCCCGTTTCTGCCCGTTACTGTAAATCGTCTAACCGCCAATTTTAGATGTTCCGAGTAAGGTAAACAAGATGGCTGGGAATCCAGAAAAGACATCCTTTCGCCAATATGCATATTGTTCATTCTGTCGTGTAAACCACAAGAAAGGAAAAAAACATTTATATTCAAAAAAACACAGGACAATAATCCATAACATTTTGGATAAAGCTCAGAAAAAGGTGATATTATTCTGTATTTATTTTCTTGGCCCCTTGCCTTATCTTCCATTAGCTAGTGTCTGAAATACAGAGCTGGGTCTCTGTGGCTAACTCTGAGTGATGTACGACCTGTTGAGCTGGGTCTCTGTGGCTAACTCTGAGTGATGTACGACCTGTTGAGCTGGGTATCCCTGGCTAACTCTGAGTGATGTACGACATGTTGAGCTGGGTCTCTGTGGCTAACTCTGAGTGATGTACGACCTGTTAAGCTGGGTCTCCCTGGCTAACTCTGAGTGATGTACGACCTGTTGAGCTGGGTCTCTCTGGCTATAACTCTGAGTGATGTACGACCTGTTGAGCTGGGTCTCTCTGGCTAACTCTGAGTGATGTACGACCTGTTGAGCTGGGTCTCTGTGGCTAACTCGGAGTGATGTAAGACCTGTTGAGCAGGGTCTCTGTGGCTAACTCTGAGTGATGTACGACCTATTCAGGGGAGACTCTGTCTAACTCCTGCTGTACTTGATATATAATTGGTTGATGTTTATATACTGTTGTAGATATCTGATGCGAAGGATACCCTGTCTGCCCCTCAAGTAGAGCCATTGGGAAGGACAGACATGAAGCAGAACTTTTGGTGTTACTTCTGTGTGGCGGAGATAGCCAGACATCAGACACTTGATGTGTGTGTCCTCAAGTATGGAAGTATGCTGGAGCATATAGCAAGGTTAGATATCCATATATTTGGTTTTGTTGTTTTTGTATTTTTTCTTATTTTCCATACACTTTTACAATTACAATACATTAGGAGACATGCGGGTAAACACGGTCCAAATGATGACTGCTAATACACGCTCTTTGGTACAGTTAATCAATATGCTGTGTGCGATCTATCATAGATATCATTTATGAACAAGTTTCGTCAGAATGAAGGTTAATTCCTGTTGCTATATTTAGTTATTCTTTTGATTGGTCGGTAAAATGAACACTAAAATATAAGCTAAAACACGGAATATATAGAAATCGGTTGTGATACGGGCATGTGTAGGGTAATTACGGACACGCTTCTCTAATCATGCACTCACCAAATCAAACCATAGAAACTGTTCACAATGTTTCGCCAGGGATTGCTACATGTTCTGCTCCCAGTTCATGTTCTTATCATGTCGGCATACAACGTACCGGGCAGTTTGTACTTATAACTTACCTCCCCTGTCACAGACTTTTCGCAACGACATTCTTTGAGCGCTGGCATGCCGCTATTTTGTTTTGTGATATTGGCGAGTCCAAAATGTAGTTTAACAATCTATTTAGTTGCATAAGTGTGTTAATTCTGATATTAGATGTTGCTTGTAAACAGAAATCAATGTAAAAGCCCTTTTTTGATAACCTGAGTCAAAAAATATCTCTGTAAGAACCATCGAAATAATAATCAATCAATTAAGGATTGTCTGTATTTACCCGCCTAATAAAAATCTGGGAGAAACGCCTCAGACACAACAGTTCTTCCTCATATTTTTTTTTTATATATACTACTGCAATCTTAAAATACAGTAACAACAGTAAGAGTACAATATAAAATATACTGAGTATGTATTTGGTTTTTGTGGAGATAATTGTTACATAACTGTTGTCTCGAATCGTAGCTTATTTTTCGGACAGCGTTTCCGAAAATCAAATTTCCGAACGTGTCGCAAGGTGCTCGCATATCATGCATGACGACGAATACTATTAGACACACCATTGCTATTTTTAGACTTTGGGATATTCCAGGAAGTGTCCGTCAACAGTCAAACTTCCATACTAGTATATCGATCTACGTCTAGCATGAACAGTTTGATTTAATCATATGTAATGGATTATGTATGATCCATATAAGAACTGTCCGTATTTTCCCACCTGTCCGTATTTACCCGGATGTCCCCTACATAGGGTTTCATACACTAAAATGCCTGGAGATTAAGGTCTTGCCCATCATGATCTGCCCCCATATGGATATTTGATTCCAAGGTCTCAAAGACCAAGGATGCTTCGTAGTAATAAAAAAAGAAAACTGGTAGGATAATCCTGCTATGACAAGTTGAGGAGGGATGATCCCCAATCTGCTGAACATGATACAGATCATGTCAACTACTAAAACTTTTTACTTAGTAAACTCACATTTATATTTTATAGTTAAATTAAAATAATATGGTTCTTCAGAGAGATCGTTTAATTAAACTTATTCCATAAAAAAATAACGATGATTTTTGAAGAAAAATAAAGTGAACAGATGGCTGAAGTGAAATTGTAAATAGGAACTGAAGAGTAATTCAAACCTCAGAATCGAAGTCGATTCCGCCCAATGCCGTAATCAACTTCCCGATCTCCTTCCGCTCCGCATCGGCAAAACCAGACAGTTGAAACACACGTTTGCCCTTTTGTCTCGTTCTTAGACTTGTCGACATTTTTGTTAAGTTACATAAAAAGTTTCAGTCAGGTATTGTGGTCATGCTTCGGTTTACGGTTGTGATTTCCCCAATGTTTACAACAACACTTTGAACCTGTCAGCTTCGCGCTCTCCATCAATCTGTACCGGAAGTGAAGGAGGTATTCTATTAAGGTACTCGTCCCTATTCGTTCCGGAATTCCAACTTTCAAGTTAATCACGAAGAAGTTTCTGTCTTTCTTATTATTCATATATCAAATGCAAGAAAGTAAACCTTTATATTAATTATAACAGCAAACTTTCATAGTTAGATACACCCAAGGATTTTACAGGGCAAATATCATAGTGCATGCTTCAAATAAAACAAGAGGCCCAGAGGTCCTGTATAAGCTCACCTGGAAATTTGAACATCTCAATAAAAGTACTTTTGCAAATATTTCCATATGTTGAGTCTCCTTGGCTTAAGAATGTTTTGACTAAATGAAACTTTATACTAAATTATATCCCAGCATGCTACTCGGGTCAAATATCATCACCCACTGGGTCTCCTGGTTATTCAGAAGTTATTTTAAAGGATTTCAACACATTTGGCCTTTGTGGTCTTGAAAGAAGGTAAAGGTCATTTATTTAAGGAAAGTCGATAGCATTATGTACCAAACACCTACTGGCCAAATATCATTGCTCTAGGCCTCTTGGTTATTCAGAAGAAATTATTTTAAGGTCTTGAAAGTAGGTCGAGGTCATTTATTTGAGGAAATCTTAAAGCGCTCTGTCCAAGATACTTACTGGCCAAGTATTATTACTCTGGGCTCCTGGTTATTCAAAAGAAGTTGTTTAAAGGATTTTAACACATTTGACCTTGTGATCTTGAAAGTAGGTCGAGGTCATTTATTTAAGGAAAGTTTATAGCATTCTGTCCCAAATACCTACTCTCTAAATATCATGGCCCTAGGTCCTCCAGTTCTTAAGAAGAAGTTGTACAAAGAAAAAGTTGATGGACGAAGGACAACACACCATACCATAAGCTCAACTTCGTGCCAGGTCATCTAAAAGTGTACTTGTCTTTGGAGTTAGTTCAGGTCGCTAATTCTCTAATATTAGTAACACATACAAGAACACAAGAATTGGGTGTATTTCTTATTTTATTTGATAGAAAACATCATTTCAACATATATCACAAATAATGAAAAATATAGAGATGCTAGCACGGTGAGTATATTTACAGTAATTAATTACGATACTATGTAGCACTGTGAGTGTATATATATACAGTATTATGATAGCACTTTTTAGTGTACATACACAGAAGTTAATCATGACAGCACTGAACGTGTATATATATATACAGCAGTTAGGAAAGAGAACCCTTGAAGTGCTGCCTTGGGTCGTACGCACTTGTAGTTCTGTTTATCAAACAATTGGTCAGGGATCAAAACTTAACTAAAATGCCAATTACATAATAAATCTGAAATTCGTACCAAATTGAGTTACACAACATGATCTCCTGGAGACAAATAACACAAAACAAAAACATTTCTAATGAAACAAAAACCACATGTACCAATCATGATCAGAAAGTGACCTATAACATATAACTTGCTATCTGTAGCCTGGCGTATCAAGGCATTTTTATGACTGAATATTTGTAACTCATTCACCCCTGAAGACACAATTGAACTCTTCCAATTCAAAGGTTGGAATAGTTCATTATGAAATTTCAGGGGTGAATGAGTTAATGACACACTAATAACGGTAAAGAGTATCTTTTCTCTGACATAATACATTATAAGTATATCCCTAAAATAGAAGATTTGGTGGTTGTGAGGTTTCAATTTTATAATTATCAATTTCACAAATTGTAAATACATACCGGTAAATGCCATATCTAACAATTTGAGCGCAAGTCTCACAAAACTTATTTCAGAAAAAAATTCCTCAGGGTGTTCGACACATTTCTCACGAATTTCAATCTGTCCCAAATATTTGGTAGAAAACTTTATTGTAATAATGTTAATTAAGATAACTGTATCCTCAACAATCACCAATATCAATCGCCAATATCAATCAAAAATTGATAAAACAAACATAAAACTGACCTTAGTTTCTGTGAACTGTTGCAAATGACAACATTGTTATTGCCAACTCTATCCATGTTTATAACATGTTTACTAAATATTTAAACAGATTGGCGAAATGTAAACAATTACATGTACCTGGTTGAGTCCAGTATCATTTATAATATCAGGTAACATACCTACACATAAAGACCATATATATATATATATATACAGGGGAAAGCTCAGTAAGACAGGTAAGGTGTACCCAGGTAAACTGGATGTGTTCCACTGACAGCAACAAAAAAATAAAAAAATAAACAACAACAAAAAATTAAGTAGGTTGCACCAAAACACGTCTTTCTTAATACTGAAGGATTATAACAAAACATTTCTATATGGCACTGGACTTGATTTTTAATCATTTAAACTAAAGTGAAACCTTGTTATTCCAGAAATTGTGCTTTCTAGATGGTAATACAAAACCTTGTTACATCATTGCTAAAAAACTTCCAGTTGATGATACAAGATCTTGTAACATCAATGTGGAAAACTTATGCTGAGAATTATTTTTATAAAACAAAACCAGTAAGGTTTGACCCCATATAAATCTACTTGAGATGAGTTGATACATATTTCAGTTCACTTGTGGTTTAGTAACTACCTATTGGTTATATAAACGTTTTGTTTACTGTTGACTCATTAGTCTACTCTATATAATGTAACAGTTTTCAGAATTGTAGACCTTGAAATCTTCGCTAACAGTGCTCACCAGAGGACAACATCAGACGTAGTGTGACTTTACTGTAGCTACACGATGTGACTCGGCTCAAGCTAGATCGTGTGACTAAACTGTAGCTACACGATGTGACTCGGCTCAAGCTAGATCGTGTGACTAAACTGTAGCTACATGGTGTGACTCAACTTACATGTTATACAGAACCTGGGACCACATACACATCAGCATATAACGCAAGATAAAAATAATTACAAATTTATACAAATCTTTTACACCACTAAAAGATGTTAAAGAAGTAAACAATTTCCTGGGAATATTCATCACTATATCTTGCAGAGAAAAATGAGCCTCACTTTCAAATGTCGGTAATAGTAATTCAAATATTGGATAAAAAGAATAAACTGGTATTATAAATCCATTGATGTTTCAATAAACAGCTCAATTACATACTATGAGATGTGTAAATACAGTAAATGATTTGTACCAAGTCTGCCTTATAACCTTAACACATGTACACCTGTGCACCATAAACTTAAAACACAATTGTCAATACAAAAAGCACTGTAAGATTATACAGGTACATGTAATACATATATATACTGTACATGTTCAACAGAACAAGTAACCCGACTCCTCTACCAAATCATCTGTTGATTATATTTTTTCAAATCTACAAACTCTCCCAAACAGTTAGACTGTATTACCGTAAATATCTATATTTATACATTGTGAAAACATTCTATGATATCAAACAGTGTTATTCCCCTTTAAAAGTTTTTGATAAATAATGGTGGTTTAAAAATATTGTTGCAAAGTTTTAACACCAAGACCAATGCTTATAATGAAATATTTGAGTGTAAAACCTCTACAATGATTAACATTTAGTACGGGTTTCTACACACTACGTTTCTTTACATTGTAAGCACACACAAATGTATAGACGATATAGCACAGTTACCACATATATGTCAGTAGCAAATCATATATATATATATACATTTGTATAATTATCATTAAACTGGTACAGTATTCAAATACCCACAAAAACAGTTACCAGGCAATAACATTACATTTCTATACATGTATTATTAATTGTTCATGTTATCCATACAAAAAAGACAAAATCTACACTATTTCAAAACATATACCCCTGTGTTATAACAGGGCTAGCGAATATACAAACAATTTTACATTCACATTTGGATTAAAGATTGCGATGATATTACATGTAATTAAGGTTATATGCTACTTTAGGCATTATTCCTGTCATTTGTATGATTATCTCCCTTACTTCAAAAAGTGAGCATTAACAAGTCCCATCCCTTACACAATAAGAAAATTCTACCAATATCAGATATAATCTTAAAACTTAAATAATGTGCAATTTTTTTTTCAATATAAAGGTAGAATTCATGTTTTTTTTTAGTAAATTTATTAGGAGTAATTCAAGAGAGTTGAATAATTTAAGTTGCATTTATCCTTAACCCTTTCACCACTGTAGACCAGAATAGACTCATCCAGATAACTGTATGGTAGAGTCTACTCAAGTTACCTAGGGGTGAAAGGGTCAATGAAAAGAGGGTTATGTCTATAGAGTTGCACTAGAGCTTGTTCTATTGACAACAATGACAGTACAATAGGAAAGGATGAGACGACCAAGCTAAGTGAGCGAAGATTAGCCAAAGCTTGGGAGTGTAGCACCTAACCAGTCCCATTCTGGAATGTACTTCAAATGCAGACCACCACAACATTAGGATGCAGGGACAAATTTTGAATTAACTTGTAGGCATTCTCCAAAATAAATTGTCAATTCTGCATGCTCAATACAAGCACATTTTGACTGACATGCTAATCATCCTTTTTGGGAAGCACCAGTCTAACAGGGGTTTGATCAAACAGCTTAGGGGTGTACAATTTTACTATCCTAATGCCCAGGGCTTGTAAAGTTTTTGTAACGGTTGGTTAACTCATTCACCCCTGAAATTTGATAATGACCTTTTCCAACTTTTGAATTGAAAGAGTTCAAATGTGTTTTCTGGGGTGAACGAGTTGACAGATAGGTTGGGGTAGTATTATTTGTCAAATCTGTCTGTAGGCGAGTACATGTGCTCTGAATATGAAATTGAACACCCCTGCAGCTAAAGGTAAAAAATAAATTCATCTGTGGATATGTATAGGAGAATACTACATGGTTTCCAGTTGTCAAACTATAGTGACACTGGTAAAGGGACAGCCCTAGGACAGAAGACGGATAGAGATCAGTGTACTGATAGAAAAGGGACAAAAATGGGGAGAATCTTTACTGCAGGGAAAAGACCTTAAGCTCAATACAAGTAAAACTTATCATTAACTATCATGAATCCAATATACTTCATAATAACACCAAATATCAATTGCTAGTTGGAACAATTAACGGGAAAATTTGACACAGAAGATCTTTGCAAAACAAAAATTTAAAAACATTATAACAAAAAAACATCAATCATCATACAATTGCCCTTTTTTTTTTTAGAAGATTCAGTTAGCTAATGCAACCTTGTACATTCTGCACAAGTTATCACACTAGCGCTTCTTCTTAACAACCTCGCACTTATACAAATATCACAGCCATTCAGTACGTGTTCTTCACATTCATTCACAAGTGAAAAATAGTGGACAGGTACAGACAGAAATACACTATGGTTATACATGAGCAGGTTAGTGTTTTTCAATCCAACCTTATTATAATATTTCAAGGTTTTACATCAGTGTCAGACTTGGCTAACACTAAATAATGCCAAGGCCAAGTAACAAAAAATATGTCTTTGTATCATATTTCGGATTAATTTTCAATCACAATAAAGGCCCTTTCAGAAATTCTGTTGCGCAGGTAAGACAAAGTACATAACCACTATAGCCAGCTAAACAACATGATTTGTATGGACGGTCAGGAATCCACAAGATTTTATGGTCGATGAATATACTATTTTGTTCAAAAATAATTTCCCCACTTCCCCCTAAATGTTTAACAAGCTAGTTTACGTTTATCGTCTGCATGCATTATTGAAAGGGCCTTTACAAACCAATCAGAAACTGGTATTAAACTTCTCAAGGTGACGACATATAAATGCGAAAAGACGATTATTAGCAGGAATAAAACAATCTTCAGAGTATTTAAACAATGCACTGGACACACAGTGTCATGATATATTTCAAGTGATTTGTTATGTGATGTATAGAAAGGCGGTGCAACATGCTTCATGCAAAGTGCTTCATGCTACATGCTTTATGTGAAACGCGTTAAGTGTGTTTGCATTTCACAAGACGCATTTTCACATGCAGAATGTTGCATGAAGCACTTTCGCATGAAGCATGTCGTACGGCGTTCCATAGTAATGTGACTTTGATCAAGTTAGAATCACAGTATCCGTTTCTGTGGCAGAAATTGACCAGGTAGAAAGTTCAAAGTTCGACTTTCCGTAAGTGAAATGCCTCATATGAATATTGATTACTTAATTATGCATCTATAAGAAAAAAAACAATTCTCTCAATTTCAATGTAAAAAGGCACATTTGGGTAGCAACTTTCCCCAATAATCTCCCAGTGTCTACAGAAAATGTTACAGTGTGTCTTAGGCATTTATCATCACTATGGTAACGGGTTCAGCAAAACATATACATACAAAATATTCACTCTATAAATGCGAACGCACCCTTCCTTCATCTTCAACACTTCAAAAGCAGCTAGTTTAGCATGTGTACTGGTATTGGGCTGTGATCATTGTCTATGAAATTTATTGTTTTACAATGTATTGCTTTAAGTAGCACGAACAGTACACATTCTACAAAACACTGTCAAGTTGTCAAGTATTTCTCCTTACATCTTCTTGTGCACACCTGTATACATGTTTACATCAGTGACAAAAGCACCACCCTGAGTGAAGTCAGACATGGAATGGTTCTATCAGCTGTCGGGGGAATTATTTATTACAACCCATGAGAAATCAGAGCAGAGT
>JAUMHH010039745.1:0-10041 GCA_032359455.1 Chlamys rubida
GACAGTAGTTCAGCGTATATAGCATGCTGTCTGTGACAGTAGTACAGCGTATATAGCATGCTGTCTGTGACAGTAGTACAGGGTATATAGCATGCTGTCTGTGACAGTAGTACAGGGTATATAGCATGGCCTATCTTTTACACTATTACAGTATATAGCATGCTGTCTGTGACAGTAGTTCAGCGTATATAGCATGCTGTCTGTGACAGTAGTACAGCGTATATAGCATGCTGTCTGTGACAGTAGTTCAGCGTATATGGCATGGCCTATCTCTTACACTATATAACAGTATTGCAGTATATATAATGCTGTCTGTTTAAATAGTAATACATGGTCTGTCTTTAACACTAAACTGTTTAGATCAGTGCGCCATTTCTGACACTAAGAGGTAAATTACTCAATCCATATGAGATTTAAATACATTGTGGCTACTATAGACAGGTTGTCACTGTATAGAGGTAGTGACTATAGATAGATGATCATTGTAGATGTGGTATCTGTAGACAGGTAGTTACTGTAGACAGATGATTATTGTAGACAGGTGTCACTATATACAGGTGGTCACTGTACACAGATGATTATTGTAGACATGTGTCACTATATGCAGGTGGTCACTGTATACAGATGTTTTTTCAAGTCAGATGACTTTTACCGACAAAGAGTATATCAACACATATGGTCACTATAGAAAGGTTATTTCTCCTTAAATGACTCTTAGAAATATATGGATGACATTAGTTAGTCTACAGATACAACACAAATAGAATGATTTCCAATGCAAACTTGTAGACAGGTTGTGGTGGGCTAAGACAAGCTAAGAGTAGAGTAAATTTGTGTGGCGATCATGATTACAAGATTGCGGCAGTAGTGTGTAACGAGGGGGAATCGTGAGAGAACTGCGGCAGTAGTGTGTGGGGGAATCGCGAGAGAACATGGATACAATTGGGCTAATTTGTCAGGGGAGGCAACCAAACCGATTTGCCGGGAAGTATGTGGTGGATAATTTGTACTACATAATGTCAGCAAGGCACGAAAAAGAAGGCCTTTCATGTATACATATATACTAACCTGGTCAAAATCACTACTTGTATCTTCTAGGACAAATTAGATTCTTGTGTCGAGGATTCAATCAAGTAGATTTGTGTTGAGTGTTGTAGAGGAAGCTATATTGGTTTTTATAGAACAGTTCCCAGCCTAATCATCATTGTCTGTCGAATACAAAAGGTCAATATACCATAGCAACATTTGACCTTTTCTGGGTCAAGGTCGGCTAATTCACTTATTGATGTACGTGATAATCTTCTGTGATGTTTATCGGTAAACTGTCACTAGCTAGACAGCCATATTGATGGTGATATTATTTCATATTTCATATTCATTTCTTCAACAATTTTATTGAAATGTCTGAGAAAGTGTTCGTAATATCCCATGTATGGTGTCAATACATCGTATCATATTGACCTTGTATAGAAAGGGGAGGTAACTTCGTTGAAAAATTTACTGTACAATGTAGTAGATTTCATTAACATTTTCGACAGGAACAGTGAATAAAAAATAAGAGTACTGTGTTAGGCTGTGGATGAAACTTCTCACTTAGAAGCACTTATATTGTCTGGTTCCCAAGCTAATAGTACAAAGCATGCGTCTATTTTCATTCAATTTTGTTTGCCGTATGATGAAATTTCTAACTCAATACATGTTTCTGTATATAAGCTTTCTAATGCTGCGTCAATACCTGTTACATATGTTTGAGGACATTGTTGAGTTTGTCGCCTCAACTCTGTTAGACAACACTCAGAACATTTATATCATGTCTGGTTAGCTTGACAGTTGTATACAGAAATCTCTCTTAGCTGTACATCTTCTGAAACAGGACGCAAACTATTTTCCTTGTTCAGATTTTGAATCTCTGATTTTTTTTTTATAATGAAACTTACATTTTGTTTTTAATTAATTAAAAAGCTTTGCTCCGCTATGAACACGGACGTGAGGAAAGCTATCCTGACTTGAGATCGTGTTTAACCTTGTGCGAACAGCCGTGTGTTCAACTGACATCATTTGATCGCCTTCGCAGAAGCTTCTCCAAAACTTGATATAAACGTCATTAGTAGAAAAACAATCGGAGAAATAATTTGCCGATAATGGATGTGTAATTCCATTTCAAGAGAAATCTGGTGAACTCGGTATACAGATATCCATACCGAACGCTCAAGTGTTGACACCATCAGGATAGGTGATATGTCATAACTTGGGACCCCATACAGTGGAGATCTCTCTAAAACAGCATACTGTACTACTGAAAGTTGGATTAAATTTGACTTCCATTACGGAATTAACAGACAGCAGAACTATACACCCAGCCATTGATCATTATCTTAAATAATCATATGTAAGCCCAAAAAACAGATTGGAAAAAGGGAGAGAAAAAATATTTCCTTAATTAAAATACAGAAGTATAATCAAGGATTTTACAAAGAAGACTACCGTAAATAGAATATACACGTATGCTGTAACGTTATAAAATACAAGGTTTCTGATAAGATCTAAAACATTTACATATTTATGGCCACTGTGAGTCGCCTTTTAACTGTTATGAATATATAGATCAGTTTGGAGACATATTTTTCAAAAAGATCTTTTTCCACACTTTAACGAACCTCAAAAATTAATTAATTGTTTTTTGTTTAATTGATCAGTGTGAGCAACGGGGCAACAATGTTTTTTGTAAGTTCTTGTTATCAGTAAGTGATACCTTTGGACACTGATCACGAGTGTATCTTTTATAGGACATTGACAATATGTAAACTAGAACATCTTGGACGACGTTCTCCAGTATGGCCTGTCAGGGTCCTACAGAGTTACGCTGTCTGTCGTAATGTGGAATAATTACATTTATAAATATATCAATTTGGACGTATAGACCATGCTTCGCTGAACAGCTCTGTATTGTAAACATGGGTTATATGATCTTTGTCATCGATCCCCGACTCATCATCGCCCCGAGTATTAGGTTAGGGCCACGGCCAGTACAAGGTGACGTCGAGTGTATCACTTCTAGTATTTACACTCGAAAACATGTGTCTTAATGTATTTTAACCCGTTTATGGGAATATTTTAAGTATTTCTACAGTATATTTCTTTTTAATTCAGTTTGATTTTATAATGCTAGGAATACTTGTAATTTCTTGTGAACAAAAAAGAAATTTATTGTCATACTGTATAATTGAGATCTCTGCTTTTTCTGAAATCCGTAAAAGTTTACCCATACTTTGTGATTACTTTAATTGAAACATATTTTATTGCTGAAAAAATAAACTATAGCATTTATTGTCTGAAATAAATGCAGCAAACATATTTACAGATTTAAGGATGTATGTTAGTGTCTTACTGTGACTTTTATCTCCGTTTCAAAAGAGTTACTCTCTGTTATGAATGTAAATGGCTAAATCATGACACATTAAAAAGGTACAAAACAGTAAACACATCGGAATCTAAGTTGTTGGTAAGGGTTGGTAAACAAGGGAGATAATTGGAATGATAAACAAGGGACATAATTTGCATGTCAAACCCCAGAAATAATGTGTAATGTTGTATAATACTTTAACTGCACTTGAATAAATATTGTGATTTATTTAAACTATGGAATGAAGAACATGAAGAATTAAGATTAAGATAAATACAACTTATTGATTATATTGCAGTATAAAAGGAATATTTCAAAAATCGGTTTATTGTCAAAGAGATATTCTAGTTGAAGAGAGGTACTCAAACAATGTCTGGCCTGATACAGTGTTAGTCTATAGCTGTCTGGCCTGATACAGTTTTAGTCTGTAGCTGTCTGGCCTGATACAGTTTTAGTCTGTAGCTGTCTGGCCTGATACAGTGTTAGTCTGTAGCTGTCTGGCCCGATACAGTTTTAGTCTGTAGCAGAACGGGACACCACCTAAATAGAGAGTATTTTGTGCTTTTGACAGTTCCTATATATCAAGGGAAGATAAGAATGGGGATCACGGAGGATTGATACGAGTGATATAGCGCCCTCTGGTGGACTCACTGGTACGCTGGCTACGAACTTCTGATACCATCTTGTTAAATGTGTCTGTAGTCAATCCTGTAATATCTACCAATGGGTTTCCAATAGACTCATCATTATCTGTATCATCTGAACACTATCTAAACCCTATCCTATCTGAAACTTACCTAACATCCAGGCCACCAATTACAAGAGTGTTTTTATATAAATTGAGAAATAACTTGTTTCATAATTGTAATTAAATCAATAAAGTTTATATTAACTTATCTGAAAACGTTTCTCTCTGATTCAACACCCTTTAATGAAACCTCTCTTATCCGTATCTCCCCTACCAATGAAATTATAACCCTATTCTATCCAAAAAAAATTGTTTGAAATTATTATGTTGTTTTAAAGAAATAGGTATATTTTGTTAAAAGGCCATTTAACACTATAAACTTAGTGTTATCTGAAAACATTTTAATTACCTGATTTTCTTTAATGTTTATTAGTGAGGCCTCTTTTATCTGAAACCTTAGTTGTATAACATGTTATATACCAAACTCTTATTAACCAATAATATAATTCATGTCTTGTCTATAAAGTATATAATTCATGTCTTGTCTATAAAGTATATAATTCATGTCTTGTCTATAAAGTATGTAATATCGTCTTGAATTGTATTTCTGATTCGTGTGAAACCTACCTTGTATGACATGAACAATGTTTCAAGATGTTTCTAGGTAATTCAATATTTTTATTGAAAATTATTTATTATGTTCCACTTTGAAAGTAGAATTCAAATCCAGATTGTTTTAACTTTCAGAATGCACAGAATTACTAGTAACATAATTTGTGATCTGTAATCGCCCGACAGCCATATCAAAATACTCTTATTGTAGTGTGTCATTTAATCTTGTAAGTTTCATATTCCTGAATTTCAATGAACCTGCAATAAATTTAACATTTAGCTTGATGGAGAGCCAATCACTGTGGGAGATTGCTGTTTGTCTTGTTGATCCAAGTCATTACAGAGCTTAAAATTGCAAACTTATAAATGATTCAGATATAAATCCAAGAACATGATAGGATGGGAAAATGTGCAGCTCTTGACTTAACGAAGTTGAAAACGAACTTTTGATTTGGCCTGGTAAGAGTATGTGATCTGAAGACTATATCTGATCTTTTTCAGTCATACCATTCTAACATTTATTTCCCAGCATGTACGTTACGAGGACAGCATGTAATAAGATTATGATGGCTCCAAGGCAAGACAACGCTACATAAGATTACGGCTGGCGACATGTGTCTGGCAGGCTGGGATCACAGGCAAAAATATTTGGTTATTGATGAGCTTTCAAAGAATTCTTAATGAATGTATTAGAATTTCAAGAATTGAATATTGTAAGGATAAGATAGCATTATGGAGGTAATTTAGCTCTCAAGTACGAACGTGCATGCTATTTGGTGGTCTGCTGCCTAAATCAATGATGATCTGCGGTCAGAGGTCACCTAAGTTCAAGCTGCTAGCATGCCTCCAGGGGTGACAGGGTCCCACAGGCCAAACAGGAAGTCATTCACTGGGCATGTCTGGGGTCACATGTCGAATATTATTGGCAGAGCCACACAAAATTGCTCATGAGGTCAGGATGAAGTGGTGGGATGGGGTCGACTCCTTCCGTCAGAAAATGCCAGTTCATATCCATTTATCCAGTGTGGATATATATTAAGTGCTTTGACACATTCTACATCAATATATTGGTCATAATTAAGGAAGAAACCTTGATCGTAATTAAGGAAGAAATATCCTGAAAAGAATTCTTTTTTTCAATATTGTTTCTGAAAAGATTTATTGGCATTCTTCAAATGTTTTGATAAAATTCAGAATGAGGTTTCTAGACTACTGGTAAAATTCTGTGTATTTAGTTTGAGAAGTAGAGTTTTGGAACGCCTGAAGCACTGCTTTGTGCTTTATCAGTATACTAGTGTAGGATAGGCCTTACTTATCTGATAGGTATAGATAGAAACAGAGTAAATGAAAAGTGTTGTAGGTGTGACATTTTACAAATACGTTATATCTAATGCATATATCACCTATGCAATAACTTAGTTATTGAACGTTTCTCTGTTGCGGAGAAACTTGCCAAGGGCAGACAATCAGCATGATGATCCCACTTGAGCAGGGCAGGTTTGGAACAGAGATACCAGTTACGGCCCCCTAGATTAAGCATGCAGCCAGATAAATGTGGTGAAGAGGTGCCCACATGGTCTGTTTATTTCACATGATATCAGTGGATCAATAAGACATTTATCACTTGTCGCAGATACAGCATATTGCTTCCTCCTATCCCCCTGTTTCAATACCAAGGACGCTTTAAGGGTTTACAATCAATATGCCGGTCAACTTCACTGAGGTCTGGGACAATATCCCTTTTTTAAAATGCCATGGACGCTTTAAGGGCCGACCAATCGATATACTGGTCAAATGCATTGAAACCTATGTTGATGTTTTGTGCGTTAGCTAAAAAGAGCTTCCTTTCATTTGAAACCAGCTGTTTCTCATGGCTGACTTCACCAGCGGACTTTAATGAGTATATAGTGACTACTCTAAACATCCCTATAGAAATATACAGACTCATAGAAAACACTGAATTGTCTTTGATTAGGTAGCTGTATAGCGCCGAGTTTTGACATTCTGATGAACAAGTTCGGGATAGACACTCCCCACAAAGACTGAACACTGCCGTCAATGGAAAACTGGTCGAAATCAGATTTTGTCATTTTGTAAATTTCTAAGAGTTTCTATCCTCAATTAACGAACATTTGCATGTGTTTAAATTGGGAGTGGTTAATTCACATTCTGTGTTCTGCAAACAAAAGTTCCTGGCTTCCTGCTTTTTTTCCTATTATAGGAATACAAGATATTCATCTCATTTATAGATCGCTGTGAAAAAATTCTTTAACAAAGTGATAATAAAATCGTTTTGATGTTGATCCTGTTGTGTCGCTGGCAGAAATTCTGGCCAATTATAGGAAACAGGAATTGATAATTTTACTGAATGTTACTTTTTTTCATTTTTGTAAATAAAGAGATACAAAAGATATTTGAGATGTTTTGAATCTTTTTTGGTGAAATCAGTTTGTTTGTTTTAAAGGAAAGTGTCTGATCGTGTGATTGGGCTGTATTTAGTGTGTTGTATGTCGATAGATTTATCTGATGTCATTCTTTCCGCTCCAGGCGTCTAATGAAGCCTGTTCACTGTTGGTCACTTGTCTTGCGTCGATGGACGGTGAAATTCTGATTATTGGGCTGGGTACAAATATGATTTTTTCACTCGATAAAATTAATAGTGCAATCAGGTGAACCCAGGCAGGTGTCATAATCAACGGTGCTAGATAAATCAGTCAGGTGTTGTGAATAGGTGTTATTCAGGTAAGCTGATTTATTACAGGTGAAAAGACACCCTGGTCCCTTGTTACCTGGGCTGGTCAGTATCAGATATCGGCCTGGACAATCAGGAAAGGTCAGTTAAGGCTACGTCCATTTCGTCTGGCCAGTCCTCTCAGCGGGTTGTCCATATATTGGGTAGGCCATCACACACTGGATACTTGTGTCCCGCCATTAGCTGGACATTGGCTGGTTTACAAGTTGTCTTTGACTAGGGCTCCAGAAAATTAATTCAGAAAGTTTAATTAATATTCCTATCTGTCCTGGATAAGTCATATTTCACTTTTCAAAGGAAAATCTAAATCTTTGTCTGATTGTATACTGTATAACGGGAAACTTTCGCTCAGTCAAATATTCAAATATCGCCTTTGCTGATAAAACCCATGTTCGCCCAGAATTAATTGCACCCTTATACATTAATATGTACTTACTTTATAGTGTATTTTGTGTACTAATGTTCACTGTGTGTGCACCCTTATACATTAATACGTATTTACTATATATTGTATTTTGTGTACTAATTACTATATATTGTATTTTGTGTACTAATTACTATATATTGTATTTTGTGTACTAATTACTATATATTGTACTTTGTGTACTAATGTTAGCTGTCATGATAAACTCACCTCCATTGAGGAGGGTGAAAATGGCGAAAATAACTTTGAGGAGAAATTTCTCGGTATGCAGTAATTATGTTGCTGGCTCCATATACAGCATCTTAAAGCATTGAGGAAATTAATACCTTTAGTGTTTAGTCCTCTTATTCAATTGTAATATACATTTTCTGATTTAGTTTGTAAAAACATACCTCATTGATTTTTTCAATAAAATGTGCCTTTTTGATTTTGTCAATAGAAATATGACTTATTTAGTTGATAAATAGGATTTACACATTGTGAGATTCCAATGTGGAGGATTTAAATTTGAAATAACTGACACTCTGAGGATCATAAATGTGTATTGATGTATACAATTACAGCTATGAAAGGCTACACTGAAAGCACCTGGCCCTACCGGACCAAGTTATTTCACGGTACGAAGTTGATATAATAAACAACTTAAATGATTTAGAAATCGGGGCAGAGATAAGAAATATGTTCAATTTTACACTTGATGCATTTAGGAATTTGTTCATAAACCTTAAAAGGAAAAAAAATGAACATAATTATGTTTTCTGCTGTTGAAAGCTTACAATGTTTGTTCATATCACAGTAGAGTTATCTTACTTTCTGAAAGTTTTACAGAAAATGATTTATCATCAAGGCGAAAAGGTCAAATATTTAACAAAAACTGCGATTTTTTTTTAATTATTATTTTCTTTGTTACTTGAAAAACAGTTATGTAAATGATGATTGTTGAAATGGTGCTTTTAAATTTTTGCAAAAATATCTTAAATTGTTCATGAAATTTAATTTCCGAACCTTTAAGAAGGAAATGAGTTGAAAGTGATTGAAAGCGTTATCAGATGGATTTCATTTCAGATATCAGTGAATGAGGGGTCACTTGGTTTATTTGAATTATCATTTGATATAAAATGTTATAAAAAATAGAAATGTTGAACAATTTTCAAAAACTAATTTCCGATATTCATTACATGTAATCAAGCAATCCTTGAATACATCTGATGATCTTTTCTTCAAATATGAACAGTTACTTTCCCACCAGATATTTCACCTAGTCTAAAAAAATCTTATCAAAACATAAATCACACAGAAAAACTAATGGAAGAAAAATTCAAAATGGACATCTTTTATTTTGAGATACAAATTGTGAAAATTGACCCCATGATATGTAATTAAATGCTTGACCCATGACGACTGACCATTGTTGATTGTGGACATAGTGACCGAATGAAAACACTACGCTGTAGATAAGATCGGAGGGGTGTAATTAGCGCTCAATGGTCAACCGCGTCGCCTTTAGTGGGGAGGTGCTGCGATAGAGGGCTTTTGTCCGAAAGGTGAAAAATACCTCATAAATCTGGCCCTGGTTAAGATTAAAGATGGAATCTATTGTGTGAGGGTGGTATCTCGATCATACGATACCCGTACAAAAATACGCACAGAAGACTGTGTGGACCTTAGCATGTTACACAATGGGGGAATTCTAACGAACCATGTAAGGGTGTTTAGGTACAAACTAGCTCTATCGGGGATGATTTGTATATGATAATATGTGAAACTTACACCTTATTTGGTCGTAGGTATTTTAATGATGATTAAACTGCGTAGAAAGAATAGCCTGCTTAACCACAATGCATATCAAAAATCAGATCTGACGCGACTCCAGGAGTTCGGGTATCGCACCACAATAAAAAAGAAACGCTATGACACGGACATAATATATATTGCCCACTCATACATGGCACGGAGAGCTTGAAAAAAACGATCAGTGTAAACGATTATAGTTATTGAACTAAATGTTTATAAAGCTGTGAGTACATATACTTGATACTAATTTGTGTTATATTGACAAGCTAAATTGACACACATCCAATTTTATTTTAACCCTTAGGCTGCTACATTGATTTCTATGTAAAGGGACAACACTGCTGAATTAATTATTGAAATTTAAATTA
>JAUMHH010039756.1:0-10040 GCA_032359455.1 Chlamys rubida
ACCTCTGTCTAACCACAAGGTCTCACCCTCCTGCCCTACCTCTGCCTACCCACAAGGTCTCACCCTCCTGCCCTACCTCTGTCTACCCACAAGGTCTCACCCTCCTGCCCTACCTCTGCCTACCCACAAGGTCTTTTGTTGCCACTTCAGCTTACCTAACAGGTCTCATCTACCCCTACCCTCATGTTAGCCCACCTGACATCAAACAGAGACAAATATGATTTCATGCCTATGCATATCATCTGTAAAAAATGAATTTGAATTTTACCATCTTTAAATAACACCTATATTGGTGTTTTTTTATAATTAAACTGATCTGAAGGTCAAGCTATCTGAGAATTAGTAACTATGTGTAATTTATTATGTTTTAGGGGTTTCTAGATCAACTCACAATAATGGTATAACATTTTCTTTAAGGGTTGATCTGAACTCATGAAGCTTCTAATAAGTTCCAATAGCGGTCCAAACATACAGAACACAATGTCCTAATTGTCAGGCCCCTGTGTTCTGATCTTCGGAGTGGAATGTGCCGAGAGATTAGAAAAAAAAACCTGCAACCGTGGTTATTATGGTTGCCGGGGAACATCTTAGAGTCTCTATACATCCGACTGAATACATGGCTGCGTAAAAATGCAGGTAGCTTACACTTACCTGACTCCAACAGTCCTGACGTCGTTAACACACAAGACAGCTGGGTCGTCCAATTCATCTGATGATCTTTGACAAATGGCGGGAAACAATTGCGGTTATTCCCCTTTAATCGTTAAAATGAGGAAATGTTCCAAAAAGTCTGCGGGAGTGTCAAATTTTATAAAAAAAATGTTACTGATATTTTTAGAACGAATCAAGTTCAGATTACCACCTAGCAGACAAAAGTTACTTTAAAGTGTACCCTGAACGAAAAATTGTTATGATCCAAAAACAAAAATGTCGAAAACCGCATAAAAATCGGCCAGCCCAATGACGAGATATTGACCACATGGACCTGAGAATTTGTTACAGCTATATTTGGACCTAAACTAATGTGTTCAGAGTAATTTTACATTGATTTTCGGTAAAAATGCCACCCCCAATGATTACAAACCTACATGTTTGTAGCTGTAACAAATTCTCAGGTCCCTGTGATATTGACGTGTAAAGTGTATGATTTCCATCTGTCCTTCTACTACTAATTAGCAGAGACGTATATTTCAGACAGTGAGTTTAATTGAAACCAAACTGACGACTCTGGGGTAACACAGACGGGTAGCAATGCATGTCCAGTTTCTGAGCACTGATGAGAAATTTGTCGAATAAACAAATTTGAGGGAAACTAAACAGCAATACTCTCTATGTTATTGACCAAAAATGTGTTTCCTTTCTTTACTCTACCGTGAGATCATATCCCATCACGTCGTTGAACAGCACCATTTAGTGACCAGTTATAGTGAAAAATGTTTACAAAATTACATAATAACCAGAGACGTATATATTAACAGTACATACGTCTTTGCTTTAACGTTGGTGTCTGCTATGTTTTTGAATGGCAATAAAATGTACGGCATATTTTTAATATATACGTCTCTGCGTATAATCACAAATAGCCGACATTATGTAGTTATAATTTAATATCTTGGTTCTCTTACCCTACTTAGGTGTGAAATTTGTGTACAGGTTAGTAACAGCACGGAATTAGATTAGATTATCTAAGTCCGTGGTAACAGTAAACACACCTGTCCAGTGCTGACAGCAGGAGGCCCAATACACACCTTTACACCTGTGTCCAGGTATGGCATCAAAGGGATATCAGCAGGTGGGCAAGGGGGTACCTGAAGTTAGTATGTAAATTTAACAGCAATGTCCTCAGGCTAGATAACGGGGAAATGAATAAAAAAAATCAAGGAAATTATGCATAAATAAAATGCGTACGTACTGTCAAAGAAACTCGTTACATGCTAACCGTAAATAGTACTAATACATCACCCGACAGATGAAAGTCAGGAACAAAGCAAATAATGCTGGACCATGTTATGCACATTATATCTGATCACGTGGTTCAATGAAAAATTATCAATAATTGTTAGACTTGAACGGACAGGTTCTCCCTTAGCAAGATCTTTAAAATTGGTGTGTATATGTATGTGTTACAAATGAAAGATATGTATTATTCTCTGGATTGCATACATAATAAAAAATATGGAAATTATCAACTTCCAAATACCTCTACATATAATGCAACTATATAAGACAACTTATGTCACAAACAGTACATACTTATTTACAATGTTTTCATAACTTGGAGCAAATATAATCGGCTTGCTGCTCATTTTGAGAATCAATTGTTGTACCAGATTTGTTTTTGTCAATTTTAATCGTATATCTCCCGCATGTTATAAAGACGGGGTGGGGTGCGCTTACGTTAATTTTACTCAATTTTTAATCAATTGCTTTGTGTTGTATTTAGGGGTTCATCTTATTTACTAGAGATAAATTGAATAATAAAAAGTCTAATATTTACAGTCACTAGATTAACGAATAATGTACAAACACAGATTTATTTAGATAGCATCCGCATGTGTGTTCGGACACCCGCATACAGCACATCGTTCGCCTCCTCAATAGGAACTCATTTCATCATTAAAATTGTAAAAAAAAAAATCATTTTATGTATGTAGCAATTTAAAGATATTTTTTATTGTTATGACTGAACGGATCGGGAAAGAGGGTGCAAATTTGATGAACGTTCATTAACTAAAAGTGAATCTTGAACTGAAGATTTTCGATATATAAGAACTAACTGGAGTTCAGGAATGTTTTAAGTTCAGGTTTTTCCTTGAGGAGTCAAAAAGTATCTTACAGTTTTGCCAGTTAGATGGTCGAATTTCATGACATACCAAGTGAATATTCAGTATTTCATCCTGTGATAATACAATATTGTATTACCCCAGTGTCCAGAATTACAGAACTCATTTCTGCCAGGGCCCGTATTCTTATGAACTATGAACTCAGACTATGTGCGCAATGTCAACGTTTCTTTTACATCTTCTACCCCTCTTAGTTATAATCTTTAGATAAGTCAGTACAGTCCCCACAGTCTTAAAATTCAATCTGAAAATTTTTAATGTCAAATTTACAGTCAGCTCCACAAATTTATTTAAGATTCGGAGATAGCATGCTGAACATTTTCAAGTGTAGTTCCTTTAATTATGACCTATTTAAGGCCAGCCTTGTTGATAATACAGTGATTGTTGACATCTTTGTAAGTACGCCTTTCATTATTAATTAAGAATGGCAATTTTTTTTTACAAAAGATGCCAATACTGTGAATATTGGAGTTAGATTTGGAATTAATTTGTATTAGAAATTCACACCTTACCTTGGACTATAATACAAATATTTTAAGATGTGCGGAAAAGTTAATTGAAATCCAACAATAGACTTTGAATTCAAATTTAATTTTATTTAAAAATATATATTTTACTGTTATCATGTTATTGTAAATGTGTGTTTAAAGAGGGTGTTCATAAATTGTTATAGGTGGTCGGCGGCGCACTGGATAGCGCACTGGATAGCGCACTGGATAGCGCACTCGCCTTTCACCAAGACGGTCGGGCCGATCGAACAAGAAAAGGTATTGATCACCTGCCTCACCAAGTCGGTTAAATTATCTATGGATAACTTGTACCTAGTACCTTGTCTGCGTATGTCAACAAACATATTTTAACTAATATAACTGCGAGAGGACGCAATAATATTGTGTACAATTGTCTGGTGAGTTACTCTTTCGTCACATGATCATAAATCTAATTTTAGTTACGCCGAAAGACGCCGAAAGTCGGACATCACCGGCAATTCTCATGATAATCTGACGACATTGATGACGTCACGTCAACACCACTGGCGAAGTATAATGGCACTGGGAAATCGGACAACAGTGATGCCACAATGTTGGACATCACTGGCAAGGGGCATACTCCGGACTATCTGAAGAAAACGATGACGTGAAAAATTCCAACATCACCGGCAAGGTACAATAGCGCTTGACAATCGGACAACACTGATGTCGTACACAACCTTGGACATCACCGACAAAGCGCATTTTGCGGACGATTGGGAGAGAGTTATGACGTCACAATCACTGTAAGGAACTAGACTATTTCTACAGATAAGTGTAAATTTCAGTGGCGACACATACCAGGAGACACAGGAACAGTCTCATAAAAATGGCGCTCCGGATTCTGAGTGGCGATGAAATGTTAAAGCTGGTTTTAATTCACGAAGGGTAACACTTTATAGAGAGTATCGTGGTAGTCCGTTCTTTTTTCTCATATGATAGATTGATGTTGGACAATGTAAAATATTTATGTTTTAAATCGACTTTGCAAACAGTAGCACGGTGTCGAAAACGGATAATGGCAATATAGACAATACAATGCGCACAATGAAAAAAACGACGGACCATTACAGATTTATTCTCGTCCTTGCAAACAAAAAGATCGTTATTTGATGATGTAACCGACCGATATTCCCGTCATTATCACATAATGATTCGTCTGGTGTTTGTTTTCTGTCCACAATGCTGCAGTCATGAGTTGATTAATGCAGCTTGTTTCTTCAGTTATAAAACCTTCCCGGGCTTCATAAATTGTTCCCCGGGATTTGATGAGTTCTCAACATTTCAAAAAGAATATCTCCCACGAAGAATGATTCTTGAATCTGAATATATATATATAGCGAGCAACGCGGAGCGACATATAAAGAACCATGATCAATAAGATAGAACCAACAGTAAAGGCAGCCCAAACACCTTAACAGACAACATTATTTTATGAGTTACAGTCCTATTATGTTAAAAATGCAGTTCAATAGTTTTGTTTACAATGTATATTTTCCATTGATTTTAACGGTAAACTGCTAATATATTTATCATTGCATTTCTACTATAGAATCCTACCACATTCAGATGGCATTAATTTAGTCTATGAATGCCATAAGCAGATTGTTGACGTCATAATTGTTACGTTGGGTACCACTAACACTCCTTGGACAAATGCCTGTTCTGTTCATTGAAGAAGCATATACGATGAATATAGTATTTGAACTTAATGCTGTATAATTAATGTACCAGAATTTCTTTTAGATTAACCGATTTTAATCATGTTAAATATAAATATTGAATTTCTTTCAGTTTACATTATGGGCAATATGAATGTAGCGCACTTCTTTGAAATTGTCCAGTTGGCACTCATATTGCCAATGAATGTCAACTGAAAGCAGTTCCCTGCTAATTATATTGAAGGTCTTTTTGAAATTCATGGTAGGTTTTCAATAAATTGAACAGCCAATATTAAGTATGGCCATTTTTATTTAAATTGTATCTATCTTCCCGCTCAGAATGAAAAGTATCGAGTCACCTACCCACCTACTCCAGTTACTCCAGTTTCTGCCATAAGTGTGCTACATATAAAATAAATGAAGCATATGTGTATCTCAAAATTATGACGATTACGTCACAGCTGTAATGACGTCACGATTATGACTGTTATAGTGGTTTAGCTGCTGTATAGAGCAAAGGTAACTATTAGACTATAAGTTTAATGGAACTCCATACAGACAGACATTTTCAGAGTAATTACAAAAAACGGATGCAACGTTATCTGTCATTATTCTTATGGAAGAATGATATCATCATTTTAAAACAAACGAACGGTGAGACCACGAGCTTTTTATCATTGATAAACGAGTGAGGTGTTTTGATGTAACCATACAGCCAACAACACGGTAATATACATGTAGATATCAAGTTGTGCTTAGCATTGTGATAAAGTGTAGTATAGTATTCGGAAAGAGAGATACGTTACACCAAGTGTTTTCAAGCTACAATAATGAAGTTTCAGACAAATAATCAAGTTGGATTTCAAAAGAAAAATACTTGTCCAGAATGTAGAATATACACTGAAATAATTGGGCCAGCCTCTTTGAATATGGACAGTACAAAATAAAAAAGGTGATTTGATAAGCTCCCCTTGACCAAATATTTCCTTCTCATATCCGACAGATTCACACGATGTTGTGGCGTTCATGGACATGTGTATGCATCAGATTATCCAAATCTAGCATGTGAACCCTGCTGCTTACAACAGGCTGGTTGACACAACAATGTATACGCCTTCGTAAGTGTTCCGTACATAACATACCTTTGTGTCCAGTACATCACATGACGTCGTGTACAGATTCATCACGTAACGTCAAATCAAATTCATCAAATGACGTTGTGTCCAGTACGTTCATCATTCAGGGTGGGATAAACTGAAGTTTAGGTCACGTCGAAGTGCCTTTCACAAACCTACTCCACCGACCATGACCGACTCTAGCAGTGAACACCATGTCCGCATGATTCGAGTATGAGAACACGCAGTGCGTTCCAATAAAGTGTTTGTTGCCTGCAAAGTACCATTATGTCTTTGTGACGAGTACATCAAATGACGTGGTGTCCAGTGTCAAGTAAAATCACCTGATTTCGTGTAAAGAATACCACGTGACATCCTGTTCAGATAACCACATGACATTTTGATTAATACCAGCATGTGACGTCATGTCCCGTTCCATAACGTAACGTCGTATACAGAGGACACCGCGTGACGTCATGTGCAGTACCAGTACCTAACGTCACGTAGAAAAAAAACATTACGTTTTGTCATGCCAAGTACAATAAAGTAACGTCGTGTACCTAGAACATCACGTGACGATATGTCCAGTAACAGTACAAAACGTCGTGTACAGAAATCACCTGACGACATGTTCAGTACAATAACGTAAAGTCGTGTACAGAGAACATCACCTGACGTCATATCCAGACAATAACGTAACATCTCGTGACGTCATGTTAAGAGATCACCACGTGGCCTCATGCCAAGTACCATGTTTTTACGTCGTGTACATAATTTTCATTTGACTCGTGATTTCGTGTCCAGTACCGTCATTTGACGTTGTGTCCAGTTCTTTACTTTTAAGTTGTGTCCAGTTACAAATTCAGTACTTACTTGTGCCAGAGGTCAATCCTAAATATGACGGATAGGGTATTAAAAACAATATTGTGGCCTACCAATGTGAATGCATTGTCATTTGAATGTACCTCACGTACCATCGACATGACCCTATTTCTTCTGGAGGCGTTATTAGGCGTATGCGTCATTATCTAACCAGACTTGGTTGAAAATAGTATTGGATCAAGTTCACAAAAGTGAGGTCACTGTTTGGGCTGCAAATTAAATTCTTCTTCAGTACTCGGCGCTTATATCAATCACGGCATTAACACTCTCATCCAGAGACGTTTCTGTCTCATCATAGCTAATGGTGATTATAACCATGATATTTCAGAATGACGTCAGTTCCTTACCGTTCAGATGCACACTTTCCGTTACCAGAAAACTTGACCCTGTTTTTCGGCAGTAGTTCACTATCTACCAGTTAGGATTTTCTTTTCGTATTTGTTTTTTTTTCAAATTTATATGATTGTAGCAAGTGTAATGTTGTTTGTCGGGTTTGTTTGAATAAAGGTTAAAATGCTGAAAGGGGTATGGTTTGCATGTGTGTGCTGACTGTACATGTCGAGGCAAGGTAAAACCTGCGAACCCCTTTGTTATGTAGGTAGACCTGTCATATACATGTACCACACAAGGAACCGTTCTGAATATCATTGATGCATATATTATAAATTATGTGACTGATATTGTGATGTTTTAAAAAACTAGATGTACTCTTTTAAGAGATTGGCAAACTCACGCAGTTCATTCTTTTTATGAAATTGTCAAACACCAGCGAGAAAATCCATTTTAACTTGTGTGTCGTGTTAAAAGACAATATTTTGATGGTCTTGGGTTGAAATTTGATGAAATTTTCAGGAGTATTAAGGCTATATGGGGCCTAATAGTCAGCCATTAGTCCCAGCAGATCAACTTGACCGCTTCAGCTATCAAAACAATCGATGCCTGCTGCGGCTAGACGCTTAATAAATAAATACCGATTATAATAGTAGCGGCACACAGTCCATGTCGACTGTTGGAATTCTATAAAAGCCGATTCCGCTGGCATACGATAGCCTTGTCAATACATTATGCATGAAGAATGTAACCGAAGGTAGGTCTGCAGCATGTATCGGGACGCCTCGGTCACCGTTTACCCAATTTACTGATGAACTCGCCATTGTGATATCTGCCTGGGTATATAATTGCAACATATGGGTAGGCCATTATAATGTCTCGCGATTCAATATTCATCATTCAGGGTGAGATAAACTGAAGTCAAGGTCACCTCGCGGGGCATGTCACAAACCCGCACGACCGATCAAAACCAACTCTGGCCATGAACGCTATGGACTATGTGTATCGATGTCCAGATGCTTAGATTTGTTTATAAAACATTTCCGCGTGACTCGAGTACTAGAGCACGCTGTGCGTTCTACTGAAATGTTTGTTGGCTGCCATTCACACTCTCATCGGGCCAACGAACGGCACTGAACCGTGTCGCTAGCTACACCGACGACGGGATGCATGGCTTCGTTACGTTAACGTTGATTGACAAGCATTGTTGTTGTTACTTGCCTTCATAGTAAATAGCCAGCGACCTAAGCCGGTCGGACTTATGGTGTAACGGTACCGAGTGTTATACGTATTTCATTGACAGGCACCCGTATGTATAAACGAATACACGGCATGGGTGTACATGTGTGCCACAGGTGAAGTGTACAATACAAATATACCCCGTGTCAGAGTGAGTGCTAGTTTACATACCCAACTCACTAAGAATATCGTGTGTATTTCATTGGATTATAAGACTACTGTGTACGTGTGTTCTCTCCGTCATTCAGAAAAAGGACGTGATATAATGTCCAAATGTTGCTTTGGACGTAAAACCAACTGACAGCTGCATACAGACTACACTATCGTAAGTATATGTATAGTCTACAACAACACGCATCGTAAATCTCACGTGCGTTTTATTATATTGATGAATTGATGTATACATGAATGATAATTGTATGTATTTACTGTATTCGCTGATTAGAAGAAGAAACAGGTAAAATTCAGTCTTTATTCATCAGAGTACAAACATTGTACATGTATTTCTTGGCATTAATGTATAAACATATCAAGATATTTGACATGGACTACACATGCAGGAGTAGATACCTAAATTACACATGCATTACACTCACTAGGTGTAATTGAATTATTGTACTTGAGTTCATTCAACAGTACTAGTGAATATTTGTCCTCAGAACTGATGTAAACATTGGGATGTGTGTATATATTTGTAAACACGTGTATATGTACATGTACTTGTGCATCAAACAAAACAATTAACACGTATTATATAACAGCACTGCTCCGGTCAGATAGCATATGATTAGCACTGCATGTGCGAGAGGAGGCAGGCGATCCCCAGCATCAGTTGTCTTGTCAGACATTGTGTGAGGGAGTGGGACATTGATCCAGTCACATGTGTCCCCCATCTGTCCCCAGCTGACTCATGGCTGTACAGGAGGGGCTGTGGTGTTCCACAGCTTCAGTCTACTGTCTTTGGGTTGGTCATCAAGTCTAGTGTAATAAATGGTCGGTATTGAGTAATGGGTTCATGTTCCAGGGAATCAATGTTTGTCCCGTGTGTGCTAGGCTGATTCCAGTAGATTTACAGATAAAACAGGGCCTTTGGCGTAGCAATTAGGAATGCATGGTTCTGCAATTTCAAATTAGTTTTCTGTTGTGTGAAATATTTTCTTCAAGTGGGTTTTTAAGTTCTATTATAACCTACTAATGCACATGATTGAAAAAAATATAATCAATGATAATGTCACACAGGTGTGTAATGTAATCAGTGTTTATGTCACACAGGTGTGTAATGTAATCAGTGTTTATATCACACAGGTGTGTAATGTAATCAGTGTTTATGTCACACAGGTGTGTACTGTAATCAGTGTTTATGTCACACAGGTGTGTAATGTAATCAGTGTTTATGTCACACAGGTGTGTACTGTAATCAGTGTTTATGTCACACAGGTG